>CAFUXE010000008.1:254918-266391 GCA_903364295.1 Serranus cabrilla | reverse complement strand
TTTTTTTTTTTTTTTATATTTCTGGTCTGTTGTAGGGAGAAGGCAGAGAAAGCATTGCAGGTCATCTTCATGAACGGCCAGGAGACTGCTGTCCAACATCCAGACTCCAAACAGAGCTACTCCTTCACCTATGACTTCTCCTTCTGCTCGGTGGATGAGTGTGACCCCACGTTTGCCAGCCAGCAGACTGTGTATGAGACACTGGCCAAACCTCTGCTGCTGAGGGCCTTCGAGGGATTCAACACCTGCCTGTTTGCTTATGGCCAAACAGGCTCTGGGAAGTCATACACGTGAGTGTTTTGTGGTTTAGTTTATTTCAGTTGACCTTCTGTGTCCTCTCTGCTTTTGATATGTTTTATTGATGTGTATTTTAGATTATCAGTCAAGCTGCAATTTAAGTTGTTTGAAATCATTCTTGTTTAGGATGATGGGTTTTGGAGAACAGGAAGGGGTAATCCCACGATTCTGCCAGGAGCTGTTTTCTAGATTGGCATCTATGGAAAATGAAGAGGTAAAATCTCTGATCTGCTACCTTGATGCTTCTAAAGTATTTAATGTTCTTTTACTCCTTTTTTTACTTAATTGTTAAAAAAAAATCAAAACTTAAATGTGTACATAAATGTGTACATAAATAATCTTCTTTCATTGGCTTGTTGTATTTCAGATCAAATGTCATGTAGAGATGAGCTATTTTGAAGTGTACAATGAGAAGATCCATGACCTGCTGGTGACCAGAGACGAGCCAAATCAGAGGAGGATGCCTGTGAGTAGTTTGTAAATACTGGCAGCTGGAGTTTCAGAGAAACCAGCTACTTTGTCATTTGCTGAATAGAAAGTTTTTGAAATTTCCTGTAATTCTTTATCAAGAATGGAACATGTAATAGCTGCAAAACTTAGAGATGCACTCTTGCTCATAATGCATCCATTTTTGTGTAGTCATTGGTTGGACTTAATAACCTGAAAATCTGTGCAGTCAAGATAAACTCCTGTTTATTTGTGTTTCCAGCTGAGGGTTAGAGAACATCCAGTCCATGGTCCCTACGTTGCTGACCTCTCTGCGTAAGAAACGTTTAATTCTTAGTCCTCTACAGGGTTCGTCCAAGGTCTTGAAAGTTTTGAATATCCTTAATTTTAATCATTATAAATATTGCCATGGTTAGAATGTCTTAGAATTCAAATATACTCCTTGAAAAGTGCTTGACCATCAACGTGTACACAATCATTCTATATATATTCTGGTGTCTTAATATGTCAGCATGAACAGCTGGCAAAATCAATAAAGTGTCAATCTACATTGATTGCTATGGGTAACCTATATATAACTATATATTGCAGTAGCATTTATAGCAAACTTGTAGATGTGATGATAATGGTTTTGAGTCTGTTTTTTTTGGTTCAGAGACCTTGAAAGTAAGAAATCTTCCTTTTAAAAAGCTGTATGAACTGCGTATATTACTCTTCAAGGAAGGCCAAAAGAACATTACTGCATGGAATGTTTCGCAGAACTGCTCACTCTGTTATTTCTCCACAGGAATATTGTGAGCTCCTACAACGACATTCAGGTTGGTTGAAACTGCTCTTGAGATATTTTCTTCTTTTTAGACCTCCTGCTCTCAGCAGATGCTCTTAAGAACAGATTTGAATGAGTGAGAAATTTGCAGTTCAGCGTCAAGAAGACTGGGTCACAAGATAATACGCCAGTGTTTGACAGAACGTAACCATGAGAGAGATTTCACAAGAAGAGATTCAGCCTTGATTCACAGTATCTTTCTTTAGGTTTGGCTGGAGCTGGGCAACAAGCAGAGAGCTACCGCAGCTACAGGAATGAATGACAAGAGCTCCAGATCTCACTCCGTCTTCACTCTGGTTATGACGCAGACTCAGGTGCGGCCTCTGCATAAAATACACAATTCCTAATGATTTCTTAAATATTTATAAGTATTACATGTCTAATCAGTATGCCTGTGTGTGCTTGTGTGCAGACTGAGTTTGTGGAGGGCGAGGAACATGAGCACAGTATCACCAGCAGGATCAACCTGGTGGACCTGGCAGGCAGTGAACGCTGCAACTCAGCCCAGACAAGCGGAGACAGACTCAGGGTACACACGCACCTGCCAGACTGCTCTTGGCTATTTCACATTATTAAATGAATATCAGTTTATTTTATATTCCTTTTATTAAATGGCATATGGGCAAAATATATTTACTCACAAGTTGTTTTTTCATTATAAGATTCCACTTGGGGTCTTGCATTTTAATCTTGCTATTTTTCATTTTGACATGAAACCTAAACAATAACTTGCAAAGATGTCAGTTGATATTTAGTTATATCCTGAATTGATCCATTTAGATTTTAAAAATATTTTTTAGTATTTTCTGATTTGGTCCTCCTGCAGTGGATGCTTTTTACTTTATCACATCAACGTACTTTATAACAAAGAATCCCATTTTTATTTTTCATTCATCATTACAGGAGGGAGCTAGCATCAACAAATCCCTGCTTACCCTGGGAAAGGTCATCTCTGCCCTGTCAGAACAGGCGCTGACCAGAAAGAAGGTCTTCATACCGTACAGAGAGTCCGTCCTGACATGGTGAGAAAACAGAATGCATGTACACTCTTTATTAGTTTTTAATAAGAAAATAAACAAAACCGACCCACAGTTTCATGCAGTATAACAAAGTTTAGTGTGATATTTGTACATCTAAGACAGACTGCTATGAACAAAGCAAAAATAATGCATACAGAATTTCACAGCTGTACTTTTACTGGAATTCAATTGATTTTATAAACGAGGTGCAAATAGAATTTGTTTGACCCCAAAGATAATCCTGCCAAAATATTCTCTACATTTTCTCCAGCTACTGTAGTCATTTCCAATTATCTTGACCTCGACCCATTTCTCCTCCACAGGCTGCTAAAGGAGAGCCTTGGTGGTAATTCCAAGACAGCCATGATCGCCACACTGAGCCCAGCCGGCAGTAATGTGGAGGAAAGCCTCAGCACTCTGCGCTACGCCCAGCAGGCCCGCACCATTATTAACGTGGCAAAGGTCAATGAGGACACCAACGCCAAGCTGATCAGAGGTCAGACACTCGAAATGTATCGCTTTTTAAACCTGTATTTACATAGCCTGATTATTTATCTAAACCTAAATTGTAGTAATGTTTGGTCGGTACATGCTTGAATTCCCCCAGTTGCCTCTTTTATTGAGCTGAGGAGAAAGTTGAGAAGGACGACAAAACACCTTCCAGCCTTGAGAAAACTGTTTTGATTTGAAAGATATTTTCATTGTGCTCATGTATATACAGCTGTACATTTATTATGTTTTTCTTTGAACTTGAACATCTACCACCCTGCACAAAGAGCACCTGTATGTCCTTATTCACAAGGAAAACCAAGGCAGTCTCTCTATACCCAGCAGTGTTGTTTCCATCTTGGCATCCCAGGTGTAAACAGTGTCTGTGAACTTGAAGAAACTGACAATACAAAAGGATGCTTTAAAGCGACAGAACTGATTTTCTGTCTGTCCGTTTGCTCCTTCTTGATCTTTTCTTCAGTGTCTCTGCCTGCATGTGTCTCTTTCTTCATATGCGAATGTCTGTCTTTCTATTTGTGTCTTGCTCTTGATCCCCTTTGCTCTCCTTCTCTCACACATACCCTCCTGTCTGCCCATCAATCCATCACCAGCTTATGCACTCCCCAGTTCAATTAAGGCCTGGCCCTAACCTTGCCTCTGGGCCATATTTATGCACTGTCAGCCGCACATGGCGGCTAACTGTCATGCAAGTATTATTTTTCATGAGATGATTGTGCTGCTGTTTGACGTTTTTAGCACTAAGGGGAGCTCTTGCTGTGGATTTCTCTCTCATCGCCTGTCAGTGGGTGATACTCAAAGTTAATATGACTTGAACATTACAAATCAGGTCAATGCTGCTCAGTAAATTGTCTTCAATAAGTAACATTGTCTGGCTTTTCACTGACGAAATCAGAATATTTTGTCTTAAAACACACTTTCAGGACACTGTTTAGACTTAAATGAAGAACAGTCAGTATGGAATTACAGGGAGCTATAATTTTTCTAAATTGGCTTTATATATCTTAGCTTTGTGAACCATTCTGGACAAACTTTGTGTGTTTTTATAGAGCTGAAGGCGGAGGTAGAGAAGCTGCGAGCAGCTCAGATGAGCTCCCAGGGCATCGAACCAGAGCGGGTCCGGCTGTTCCAGCAGGAGATCGCCGGCCTGAGGAACAAACTCTGTCAGCAAGAGAGAGAAATGGTCGAGGCCAACCAGTCAGTATTTCTGCCATAATTATCATTCTGTATAGGTGGAAAAAGCATTGTATTCATATATTGTCTTTAAAAAAAAATACTCACTGAAAAACAAAATGTTCCTTTTTATTATGGGAGGTCTCATATGTGACTGGATGGGGATATATCTGACAGGATCATGGCAGAATTTAATTTGAGGGGATTTCATGTTTTGTTATATTTTGTCTTATTTTCTGGCAGGGCATGGAAAGAAAAACTGGAGCAAGCTGAAATCCGCAAACGTGAAGAGACCAAAGAGTTGCAGGTAATTCTTTTCAAACATAAACATTATTACCATAACTATATTCACCGTGTTAAGACTCTAATTCTCTGTGCCCAACAGAAAAATGTTCCTTTCACCACACTGACCCTAAAAGTTTAAAGTTACAAACCCTGAAATGAGCTTCAATAATATTCTGGTGTCTGCACACTAATAAAATGTGTGAAAAAAGAACCTTTTATCTTGGTTTTCAGAAAGCAGGTGTAACATTCAAAGTGGACAATCGTCTTCCCAACCTGGTGAACCTGAACGAGGATCCTCAGCTGTCTGAGATGCTTCTCTACATGATCAAAGAGGGTCGGACCACAGTGGGCAAGCTCAAGTCTGAGTCCAGGCATGACATCCAGCTGACCGGAGCCCTCATCGCTGACCAGCACTGGTAAAAACAACACGGGAGGGGTTTGAAAATGACTGCATTTTATATAAATTCTATGTAAAATGTGTATCATATGCATGCTTATTCAGCGGAGGTGCACCACTGCAGTGGGATGTTTTTTAATACTTACAGTGATGTTCATATTTAGGTGATTAATCATGATTATTGAGGAATTAAATTAACATTTTGCTGTCCTTATCCATTTAGCAATCTTTTTTCTTTTTTTTTAGTGTCATAACTAACATCCAGGGTACTGTCAGCATCACTCCTATGGAAAATGCCAAGACCTTTGTCAATGGAAACCTCATATCTGAAGCCACTGTTCTTCACCATGTAAGTAGATCAGAAAGATCTCCTTACTCATCTCAATTAGGATTATACTATGAGGCACTTATAGTGAGATTTCTGCAATCACTTTCATTGTGCTCTTTTATATTCATAATAAATTTCACCAGCCAAATATAAAAATTACCAATCTGTTTATCCATTTTATTATTTAATTAAACTCTTCTCATCTCCATGTTTATGGCTTCCAGGGCGACAGGGTCATTCTTGGTGGAGACCACTACTTCCGCTTCAATCACCCAGCAGAGGTGCAGTCTGGGAAGCGGGTGTCATGCTGGACGGGTGGCGGTGACGGCCACAAAGACTTTGAATTTGCCAAAAATGAGCTGCTCTCGGCTCAAAGAGCTCAGTAAGTGTAGAAGGAAAACAAAATATTTTGAAAATGCTTTTTTTATTTTTTTGCTCAGACTAATAATCTAAATTAGAACTCCTATTAAGCCATCTTCATGTGTCCCAGGCTGGAGGCAGAAATTGAAGAAGCCCATCTGAAGGCCAAAGAGGAGATGATGCAGGGAATCCAGATGGCGAAAGAGATGGCCCAGAAAGAGCTGTCTGACCAGAAGGTGCTTTACGAGGACAGGATCCGAGCCCTGGAGAGAGAGCTGGTATGCAAAACTAATTTTTTTAATGAGCAGATGAAACATTCTAGTCACCATTTGTACTGTATTGGTGGTGTTTTCTACAAATCTTCAGCTGTACTGCTGTTACAGTAATTGGAAGTCAATTTGCATAAAGGTTTCACCAAACTGACAAATAAGTACTTTTTAAAAAAAACTTTCCCACTATATTACATTACTACATAGCCATTTAATAGTTCTTGTTATGTATAATATTCCTAATGCTAAAATATAATTCATCCAGAATGAGGAAACTGAGCAGAAGCGTCATCAGGAGTTGCAGCAGCAGAGGGTGGCCAACCAGATGGCAGAGCTGAAAATGGCCAAACAGGAGCTGGAGCAGGAGGTGGACACCCAGAAGAAACGCCTCCGCCTGCACATAGAGGCCCAGGTCAGGACCTAAAACTCCTCCTGGGAATGTTGCATTTCCTCCTCACTTTGATGAAGTTCACAATTTTAGGTTCCTGGAATTTTTATTTTTGCTGGACAGGTGAATTACTGGACCTCAGAACAAACAAAACATTTTGGTATGAGTCATTTTTACAGACTTAATGTATTGCCCTCGTATGATGCGCTAATGCCCTTTTCATCTGGATACTGTACATTCAGACAAGTGGGTGTACAGTCAGTGATGCAGAGAACTGCAGTGTATGAGACAAGAGTGTGACATTTTAAACAGGTCTTGTTTCAGTTGGCTTTCTGCATTATTCCTTTTTTTTTTTTTTTTTGACCCTCAGAAGTCAGTCAACTGGAAATCTTGATTATTCCAGTGTTCCATCTCCTTCATTTGCTCACTCTCATGATTTCTGATGATCTAAAATGAGCTCGAGAAGCTTATGGAAATATTCTGACACCGGGGTTTATGTTTAACTGATGGGCCATTTGGGATGTGTTTTGAGTCGCAGTGGAGCTTGGCTTTAGGCATAATGTCTCGGCCTGGTGGTTTTTAATATTGTGTATATTACCATGATTCACTCCAGGCGATGGAGGAACACCGCGTGTGTCAAGCGAAGATTGTTGACGCCCTGGAGGCAGAGAAGAGAAAGATCAGCAGAGAGCTCGAGGAGATGCAGAAGAAAAGAGCCTTCAGGGAAAACCAAACTCCACGAAATGGTGAGAAGTCCTTTCAGAGCACATAATGGACTTAGGAACCACAGTGACAACTCACACCAGATGGAGTGGAGTACTAGATGGGTCCTTTACGCCAGACACATTAGAGTAGAGAGAGTCAGCCAGGACCCAATATAAACACTGGATGCAACATCAGTTTAACGGCGCAGAGGAAGAGGCCCTGAGGCCATAAAACATATCTAATTTAGTCATTTTACTGTGATGAATTTAGTAATTATACTTATTGGGCGAATCCCTTCCATCCAGTGCTTCCAAATCAGGCTGAATATAAAAACTATCTAAGCCAGATGCACTATAAACTCAGGGCTGTTGGTTGTGATGAAGTTAATGTGTTTCTTTTCTGTATGTCAGTCCCTCCACAGTGGGATGCCATGAAGCTGTCCCTCATGATTGAAGAAGCTAATAAGATCAGCGCTAAACTGAAGAAAAACACAATCTTCAGCAGGTATGAAAATACAACATTAGGCCAAACTTTACATATGATATCATTTATGAGACATAAAGGTGTCGCAGGCAGGTACCATCTGCATGAACAGACGCCAGATATCATTTGATTCTCCTCTTGTAGACACGAAAGCTCTGTGGATGAGAACCTGGAGCAGGGTGGTCCGCTGCAGGTGCGGGTTCAGAACAAAAAGCTGGGGATCTCCACCTTCTGGAGCCTGGACAAGTTCCAAAACAACATCGCTGCCATGAGGGAACTCGATCAGGTCTGCTTTAAATCTGCTCTCTCTTTCAAGTCTGCACTTTATTTGAGTTAATGAAAGCAAATGAGGAAAGTCTGTGAAGTATCTGAAAGCAAACTAATTTAAATGTCCACGGAATTAAATAAAAATGAAAGGGAAACGGAGCTGAATCTTGATGTAAAAACGTCCTGGACTTTGTGATGATTTAAGCAAATCATAAGTAAACACACACTGGGTTCCACAGATGTTCAGTGGTGAGAACCTTCAAATAACAGGTAGGTGCAGGGAACAGTGTGGTCTACCAGTTTCCTTCACCTGCCTTAAGACTGGCAGGGCAGATGAAATGGAAACTTTTTTTCTGTGAGGTGTGAATGTCTTAGTCCTGTCAGGATTTTTGCTTGTTCAGCATGTTTCCCTGTCTGCCTGTTTCCTCTGATCTTTATTTAGAATAAGGGGTGCAGAGAATATGTGGCTGGATTGATAGTTTTTTGGGAATTTTATTGTAATAATAGTAGCATTAATTGGATATCATGTATAGAATCAGATGGATGAAATATACTCAAACATAATTATACCCGTAATGATCTCATAATGATGAAATTGTGATCACGGCGATGAATAAGAACCAGCGAAATGCTTATAAGTCCACAGAGAGCTAGTGCACACTTTCTTCTTTAATTTGATCAGTACTGTAATAATCTGATGTATTATTATACAATACTAAGTGAAGCATATTCAACCAGCCCTCCTGTCTGTTCCTCATTCTCCACACTTAGAGTGTGACATCAGCTCAAGTGCAATTGCCAATTTCCCAGGCGTTTGACCTTATTTACAATCCAGAATGGGTTGTTTTATGCCTGACAGAGGGACGCTGCCTCACTTTGCCGTGCTTTTCTCATTAAGTTGAGTAAATGAGACCGGGCATGTCAGCAATAGTTTACTCTCCGCAGGGGGATTCCACCTCTAAAGATGACGATGTGTTTTATGACCCTGATGATGAGTGGGAGCAAGATATATCGGCCTCCTCTGCCTCCGCCTCCTCCTTCTCACGCCGAAGGTAATTATCCAGCTCTTCCTCTCTCCTCCGATCCATCAATCTCTTCTTCTGCACATTACCTGTTTATTTACATTCGATTTTGCGGACTTCATTTGTATTCCCGTCCATTTACTTGTAATGTGTAAATAGGCAGACGTTCAAAACACTTGCTGGAAGCACAGGACCGTCTCTCTACATGTGTCCACTGTACAGTTGTTAAGAGTGTTAACAATACTTTCGTGTCCTGAACTCACAGCCTCTTTTAATGTAAACAATGTGTCAGGCAAATGGTTGAACTGTATATGGAAAGTTGAACATTATGTGGCTGGAACACGGAAAAATCATTTTTGTCGAACTGTTTGGAAGATTTTGGTTATTTTCACAACGTCCTCCTAGTTTCCACCAATGTGATTTACAGCCTGGCACATATTTTTTGACACTCAACACATCCTTCCTTCTCTCACAAAAAGTCAATGTTAAGCTGCTGCCCACAGAATATTTCCCTCTTTATTATTTTTCCTCTGTTTATTAATTTTATTTCCACGAATGCTCGGCCAAGGGGTTAAGAAGAGGAAAGGGCACTAACGGTGCCTGTGTTTCTCACTCAACAAACCGCAACCCAAACACACACAACACCTGTGGTACATGCTCAACCCCCAACATTTTCCCCTCATATTGTTATTATTCTTGTCATGCGTGTTTATGGTGCTCACGGTGGTGCCTGAACTACTAGCAGATCCAGCCAAATGACACATGGCACAGGCTGCGCGGTTCCTTCATCCATTTTCTCGCTGACTCCTTTAATCCCATGCCTAAGCCTTGTGGCCAAAGTCGTACCTTTTACTAACCCACCCCTTCCTCTAGAGAGTTCTTAATAAAGAAAATATATTCTCGCGCATTTAGTCCCACAGGAGTTAAGCATGCATCCTTGCAAAACAACCACAAATGTGCTCGTTCGACACTTAAAATCCCATGTCCAGAAGTAGAGAAGCGCTACTGACATTTATAGGGGTAAATGTAGTCTGTCGACCCCAATCCCTTCATAACCATGTCAGCAGAAGTACGGATTAAACCAGTGAGGAATCCACACAAATGAGAAATCTAACAGTTAGTGCAGAGACTTCAACAGTGGGTCATAAAACCAGAGCAAACCTACAGACCGTGTTTGAGTTGCAATGAGTGCAGGTTTTTGCACTTCAAACACGCCAAATTAATTCTAAGTACAAGAACACAAAGTCATTATGAATGAGAGAATGATCATGCCAAATAATTATACATGCTAATATAGAATATTGGCAGAGTGCTCACTTTACTTTTGCTCTGTTCGGCACCAGGAGCAGGAGCTTGTTGAAAAGCAGGAGAATCTCAGGGCGTCTCTACGAGATCCGGGTCCATCCGATTCAGAGCCTCGCCAACTGCTCGTCGCAGTCTGCCGGTAAGCCGCTGAACAAAGTTACTGGAAGATTTTCAGATTCCTGAAAATGACATATTTTGAATAACCGTTGTCATGCCGGACTTAAGTTATGTGGGACTAATGTGAAAGTTGTAGGACAGAGGACTACACGAAAAGTTATGAATGTGTAAAATACTACACTGCTACATATATTGAAAGTTGGAGACCTAAATGCAATTATGTCCTGCAGCTGCTAAAAACTTGATTTTGCAAAAAATGCATTATTACTCTGACACAGCGTCTTGTGAGGTCATGTCTGCACACCACAACTCCTCACTGTGTTTGTCT
Source organism: Serranus cabrilla (assembly GCA_903364295.1). Lineage (NCBI taxonomy): Eukaryota > Metazoa > Chordata > Actinopteri > Perciformes > Serranidae > Serranus > Serranus cabrilla. Next base: position 255,868 of record CAFUXE010000008.1, on the reverse strand, counting down.
CAGGGTTGATGGGTGTGGCCAAACCGCCCTCCACCCATTCCAGCAGCTCAGACTCCGGCATGCCTGGCATTTGCAAGGAGCTGATAGGCCAGTCAGTGGCCCGTCTGCGGGGTTGCAGCAGGACAGAAGAGAGCATGGCGGACCGGCTGGTCTCTGATCTGCATCTCATGTACGTGGCGGTCCAAACCATATCCGACCTATACGACAGCCTGGATGATGACAGCCCCGAGAACGGTGAGATGAGTCTAAAATACAATCATTTATGAGTGAGATAAGGAGCAAACTAATGGGGATCAAAATAAATTAACTAAAAAATAATCAAACTGTTGATTTTAGTTCATTAACAGTTAAAGCTGATAGAAAAATAAAATGCAACGTGATGTTTTTCCAGCTCTTATCTTTTAGGTATCCATGTAATTGTCTGATGTTGCACAAAAAAACAAAGAAAACTGTAATAAACTTAACTTTTTTGACATTTTGCAGACTATTCTAAGAGTCCAATGGTCACCTTTCTTTTTATGATTTACTGTTAATGTGAACTAATCTGTTGCCTTTCCCTCCTGCAGTATTTTCGTGTAACTTGGTGGCCCAGACTCAGCTGTTGAAGGCCACCACAGCCATAGAGAGTGCAGTGTTTGTCACCATGCAGTGGTTGGCGAGCGTGAAGCCCTCCTTTGGCCGGCTGTATACCATTGCTGAGGAACTCAAGAGCCAAGTCAAGAAGATGGGAGGATTCTTCCAGCTGCTTATTCAGGTAAACCCAAAAAAATACCACAATGCCTTAAAGAGTTTTCTGTATATTATACTGTGCGTTTTTAGTGGTATTTGCAGTATATACATTAGATGAAAAGAGTTCAAAATCTGAGCTGAAAAATGATTTTCAATTTAGTGTAGTTTGGACGAGGTGGCTTATCAAAATGCAGAGCATTAATTGACGTGTCTTCGCTCTG
>CAFUXE010000008.1:240943-254438 GCA_903364295.1 Serranus cabrilla | reverse complement strand
AGTTGTGTAGAACTGTCGCGGTCCTTTAAAGGTGCACAGCATTTAGTGCAGCAGGGCCAGTGGACATCCAATTAAAAAAGACCCCCAATGCTGTAGATAGTTTGCCTGACTGTGGATCTCTGGGAAATGTAGTGTAAAAACACCACAGCAGGGATCAGTCAGAACCAAAGATATCTAAAAGTGGGGAAAAAGGACTTGAATAATCCGATTACCTTCCGCACGATATATTTGCCAGTATTAGATTGCAGATATATCAGAATTGGTGTATGTGTCAATTTAAATTTGAGGTAATTTAGAAATGTGTGTGTGTGTCACTATAAGTTTGTGGACCAGGGAGAACTACACTAACAGGTGTATTTATACACTATAAAATGTACCACTTAGTATGCGTTTTGATCAAAATTATTTAATTGAAAATATTCTATTTTCTATCATGTTAAAAGAAAATACTATTGGCTGATATATCATTAATATCAGTATCTATCATAGATAGAACATCATCCACTAACAGTGTATCTATACTTCTCTAAAAATATGATTGATTCTGATTCTTTTCAGCAATCAGTCGGCATGTGTCTGCTGAGGGGGACCAGTAAGGGCATCCACTCTCTGTTAGAGGAGAGCCTCACCATCACCAGAGAAATGCTAAGAGACGCTCAGCTGGCCTTCCCCAGAAACCCAGTAAGAGATCATAACCTGACTTTATCATTTGTTAAATGTTTTGTTGTTGTCACAGGTATCCACTTGGATGTTATGTTGATCTTTTTAATATCAGTAAAAGTGTAGGTAAATATCCCTATATTCAAGTATCATAATGAATCCATCTCTGCTTACAGATCCTGCAGAGCCTAAAATCCAAGACGCTGGACTTGGGCCAAGCTCTGCAGACCTACATGCATTACCATATCACGGTGAGTTTCAGCAGCACAACCAACTACAAAGTAGTAATGGTAACATTGTAAAAAGGCCTCTAATTCTTGCAAAAAATTTTGTGCATCAATATTTTGTTTAAGTTTTAATAACCTTGATCATAGTATTTGGAATTACATGGGTGTCAATTGTGTTTGCCATATTAAAAATGTCTCCATTAATTATCAAATTATATATTTTTATTTTATTTTATATTCTTTTTTCCAAAATAAATAGATTTTTTTAATGTTTTTATTATATTTTAGATACAAATTCTTTGGCATTAAAACGTGTCAAAATTATCTTTGTTTTTGAATAATAAGTTTACTTGTATTAGATATTGCCAATCTGAAGCTGCATCACACAAACTACTGGTTTGTATTTGGGTAAACTGTGGTTAAAAGACAGAAAACATGCTCCCTGGATATGTAGAGGTTAAAAAACAATCTTCCGCCCTGACACAGGTTTAAATGTTGCAGATTAATACCCACACACACAGCAGCCCTGTTAAAGATGCCACTCAGCTTTTATTGCTCCTGTAAAGCTCAATGCTCTGTAGGCTTATCTCTCTGCAGTCGCCCCTCGACGATCGTTCAGGTAATGAATGTGTTGAATGAAGTGGCATCAGTCACAGCTAACAGGCTTGTTTGCCGTTATCTTAGCCACACAAACTAGCAGGTTGTTTTGTTGAAACCAATCATTGACACGTATAGGCGCGGGGGCATTTTGCCACCCACAATGTTTTTGTAGTCAAATAAACCTGAGTTATTGCCTGGAGCGACTAGTTTCATAGTGTTTATTGAGCAAGGCATTTAACACAGGACTGATCGTGGGTGTAAGTGCATCAGGACATTACTACCCCTTTTCCAAAAAGTTGGGATGCTGTGTAAAATATAAATAAAAAAGTGTATATTTACAAGAAAGTTTATCAGTTTGAACATAGAATATACTGTAGATGATATGTGACAGTAAATTATCATATTCTGTATTCATAAATTCAGTTCTACACAACGTCCCGAGTTTTTTGGTTGTTTTGGATGTTAAATGTAGCTTAAAGTCACTTGCGTAAGGAACTGTGTGCTACAGTAAGTTCTTTTTACATTTCCTGCTGTACTGGAGTGAACTGGGAAGGAGGCCATTCAGTTTATGTCATAGAAAATAACACATCACCATAGAAGCCCCATTAATTCAGTGACATCATTTACAAGTGTGTGTGTTTGCATGCATCTCTGCATTTCTTGAAATGGGATTAGGATACATACAGAATTTGAGCTGAAAATTAAAAAATAAAATCCCTGTTTAAAATGTCAACAGCAATTGGAAACATATAGCTGGACAGTATTACAACATACGATGGTTAATTTATTGAGTACGTTTACTGAAGTACTGTATTTAAGTACTTTACTACATTTAGGCAAATATTGTACTTTTTACTGCATTACCTTAAGCTGTCAGCTTTACTTTTCAGATTTAACATAAAAACATGATCAATTTTAAGTGATAATACATTCTTTTTAATTAAACCTCATAACAGTGTATTACATAGTTAAAACAATCCCAGTCTTTAAAAATAAATTGATGCTCATACTTTTGTACTTCTACTTAAGTAAGTGGTCTGAAAACTTTTTCCACCACTCCACTTAAGTGTGCTGTTTAATAAATCGTAAATTGTCAAATTTTAGGCTTTTGTACATGTTTCAGTGTGTGTTTTCGGGATGTACTTGTTGGTGGCAGTGCTTTTAGGACTGTTTACTTCCTCTGTCTTGTTTTCATTATTTGGGTGTGTTCATGTTTTCAAAGCAGGAGAGGGAGACGGACCCAGAGGAGCTGGAGGAGGAGGACGAGGAGACCTCAGCTTCCCATTTCCAGAGACTGAAGACTACAGCGTCCAAACTGTTCCAGCTGAACCAGGCCATCAGACAGCTGCACTCCTGTCTGTCTGCGGCCCTGCGAGGTGAAGCCCCTGACGTACACACAGCCTGGAAGTTAAACCTAAAACTTGTATACAGTGAAGCTTGTACCGTACAGCAACTGTATACATCCGTTTGTCAAAAGCACTAGAAGAAATAGTACATCAGTTAACAGTCAAAGCCAATTATTCAGTTTTTTTGTCCTACTCTTTTGGAATTCAGGAATTTCTAAATGCCCAGTTACAGAATATGCAAGACGGGTGATTGTGGTAAAAGTTGAATAGTAACTTTATTAATACATCACTACATTAGTTCAATTCAACTGTTATTCCATGTACCAGTATTCGTAATGAACTGTGGGATTATTGGACGTTTTATAACATCTTTGACTGTAACTCAGCCAATCAAAGCATAATCAGTTTTATATTTATGGCAAACTAATCTGTTTATTGTGTCATAATCTATAGTTTTTTTAAGTTTCATTACAATAATACCTGTAGTTTTTTTTTCTTTTTGGTATAATAGATTTTGAGTATTGTTCTTTGGCTAACAAAATAGCTGGCAGCATCGACAAATTGAGCAACAGCACACAAAAAAACACCCTTAGCCACAATAAACCAGATTAATGTTGTTGTAGGTGTCACATCAGCTGTCTGACTGTCATTCTCCCTCCAGTAAAAGACAGAGAGTCCAGCCTCAGCAGCAGCAGCAGAGAGCTGATCTCCTCCTCTGCCAAGGCTGTTGATGAGCTGGTCACCGGTCTGTCCAAGGAGGGAGCGCTGGCACCGTCCCTGCAGCTTCCCTTCCTTCAGAGCGTCATGGCTGCACGAGACGAGCTCCAGTCCGCCCTGCAGTCCCTGTCCTCCTCCTCCTGGAGTCAACAGGAGGCAGGAGAAAGCAGAAACTCTGCCGCTTCAGATAGGAGCGCAGAAGATGAAATCTCGAGTAATAAAGAGACTCACAGTGCAGTTAGAAATCGAGTTGTGGGTAAGATAGTGTACTCTCTCCCCTCAGGTGTGTCATCCCAAGGCAGCTTACACTGGGTATGATTTCTAATATCTTTATGATGTACCCGCATCATGTACGATTTACTGTTAAAATGTCATGCTGATATAGAGAAAACTTCTACTGGTAACAATAAATGGGTTGTGGGTATATTTTTCTAATCTCCGATATCACCAAGCAACAAATGCTGCAGAGGCTTATTTAGTCTATTATCCAAATTGCTAAAAAAATATATATATTTTTATTCGCAAACAACTAACTGCTGTCTAAATGTAAGCAATTTCTGTATTTTTTTACGGGGTATTTTTCCAAAAAATTAATTCAATATGTTGATCCTATCATTTCACTGCTGATAGGGTTTAAAAATACCGCGGTCAAGATGTGTTGTAGGTACTTTCTTCAGTCACTATAATGTGCAGACTTTAACAGAGTCGTGACAGATAAACACAATTAGGAACAGTGATTGGTTGTAAGGAGATTGCTCAGTTTTGCTGTATTAGACCTTTTCTGTTCTGTATTTTTTTTCAGAGGCCACTAAATTATACTTTTCTGCATTTTTTTTTATTAACTCCAACATGCAAGACTTCAACAGCCAGTAGCTCAGGTAATGCTTTGTTACAAAAAAAACTTTCCTATCACTCTGGGCTGTATGTAATCTCTCTTGTAAGGCATTATTTTTCTCACATTTGTGTAAAGATTTGCTCTATATCTTGTATCACATGCACTGCAGCTATTTGCACTCAGGAGAGACTTGTTCACTCACTGTTTCTTCCTTAAAAAAAAAAGTACTTTAACAAAGCAGTGTTTTATGTCCTTTTTGTATCACTTGGTAAAAACTTGTCAGAATAACAGCAACTTTTCTGCAATAAATTCACATTGCTTGATTTCAAAAGGATCATGTCACTATTCAGTAAACGGTGGACTCCTTGTAATGACTGCACCTACAGTATAATGAGATTTTTTCTAGCTTTGACTTGGAACTGGATTCAGAACAGTCTGCTATACGGTAAGTGGAATTTCATTCCTTAATTGAGCTAACTTGTATAGAATTAAATACTGGCAGTAGATGTACGGATACACATTTAACTCTCTTAGAGATATTAAGATATTTGTCGACGAAACCTGAAAGTTAGTTTCTACTTTCATCTCATCATGTTAATTTGTCAAACTGTAATTATTGTACTATTATTATTAATGCCTGCCTGGTGTTCCCTGTATCCTATTTTTGGAACTGCATCCGATGAAAGTATTACAATTTTTAATAGTGATACCATTAATCTAATTAGTGTATTGGCATTATTTTGTGTATTCCCTCATTGTGCAAGCCTCTTGCTTAACTAGACCGCCTGGAGTCCACTCAAAGGCCCCTGTTGGTCCTTAAACCCCACTTTTGGCAACCCTCTGCTCTGCTGCAGGTTACACCCACTCCTCCTCGCTGCAGCCTCTCCGGCATCCTCCCTCTGTGCTCTCTGGAGTCAGCTGCCGCCGGGGATCCTCCTGGACTTTAGTGACGGGCTGACAGATCACCGCTGAGAAGAAACATATACTTTGGTAAACTTTAACTGTGGTTTTAAACTCACAAAACGTTGCGTTAGTGGTTGAATGCTGCGTTCACTGACAAGACTCGGTTGGAATGAGAAGACGCGCAAAAAAGTTTTCATCAAGACGACAAATTCAGGTAAAAAGTCGATTCTTTTTGCGTTTATGCTTGAGTATTATTAAAAAGAACAGCACGATTAAAACGCAAATCCACTGTCAGCTTATAAATATGTTTTTGTTCCAGGATGAACTGGTTATTGTTCCCCAATATAGGCCTGCTGGTGAGTACTTGATCTTTGTGTTTTCCCTTGTGGGATTATTTAGACAAATAAATGCTGACTTTTACTAAAGTTTGTCAGTTAAATATTTCTTACTCATTTCTCTGACAAACGGGCACAAAATGTTCCGCATGTTTACACACGTGGGATGGTTGCTCTCATAACAGGTTGTGAAGATGTAAAGAAAAAACATAGTAACTTAATCTTAATGAATTTGTATTCACGTCCAATCTTTGTTCTACCTTTGTATTATAATGTTAGTATATATAAAGGCATCTTTTCCCGTTTTATTCCTACACTAAATATTTAGATTTCCTGTTAAGTTAATTAATTATTAATTAAAGATAATACTGGCTTTTGATTGGCTAGAAAGTCAATTAAAATAGTCTGCCTTTGCATCCTTTAACAGTGTAACAGTAAAGTACAACGTGAAGTAAAAAGCAGACAGTAACTTTTCATATGCTGCAGGTAAAACTTGCTCTGTTCCTTTATACCATCAGCAATTAGCTAAATGTTTACTTCTGTTTCAGGTTTGTTTCCACAGCTGTATATCCGGTAAGTCACTTTCTGTTTCTCTTTTCAAGACCATTTCATTTATTAAGATGGTCAAACCAAAGTTACTGTTAGCTTGACTTACCCTGCCTGACTAGCAACCCAAACTTTAACCACCAATTAGCTAAATGTTTAGCTTTCACTGAGGCCAAGAGACTCAATTTAAGCACATTTAATTGCCTAATTAGCTTTAATGCTAAAGTGCTATCAAGGGTTTGCATCCCAAAAACACATTTTCTCGCATACCACTAGTGGTATCAGCCAGAGCATTGGTTCTTCAGATAGTTTGATCTGAGTTTACCCGTTACTCACTAAGCCACACACATACAGAGAATGAGAGAGAGATTGTGTGCAAGTGAGGAAAAAGTTATTTTATGCTTGGATGAGATGGAGAAGTTGGTATATTGATGAAAGCAAACACCAAAGTGACTCTGCTCCTCTGAAGACATGAAAAATAGAGGTTGACAGAAATATCAGATCTGTACTGGCTGATAACGAGGCTCAACCTGATGCTTCCAGAACCAGCTGAGAAGCCACCACTGGAAACTGTTTAGAAAAGGGCAGACACTTGATTGGATGACCCATCTGTCTATCACACACCATCCTTGCTGAAATTAATGAAGAAATAGTCTCCAGTTCTGATATAACTGATGCTGTTGCAGCATCTATGCTAATCTCTTTAGGAGCTGCAAACTATTGGCTGGACCCTTTGTATGCCAGTGCCAAAGACACATTTCTCTGTTGTTCATATGATCTTAGTGTGGTAGGCCCACATTTCAGCAAAAATATGACAGGTCTGTTTTGTATTAAGAAGAAACAGCCTGCACCGAAGCTGTTCCTTATTATTTTATTTTTTTTACAGTTTCATTTTTTATTTTTTACAAAATATCAAAGTACAAAATAGGAAAGCCTCTTTCTGAAGGAATTTGTATCTACTCTTTTCTCCTGTCTTCCAATGAGTGTTTCTTTGGTACAGTATCCAAGTAAACCATATTCCATATTAATAGTTTGAATTATTTTCGTTATCCGTACATCTTTTTGCACGGATTACAAGTAGTCATGGAGTTATCCCACTGTCCATTTCTCCTCCATGCCCAAGCAGTCATTGGGGCACAGCAGCAATATAGCACCATGCACCATTAGTCCCATAATTTTTTTTTGATTGGCAGGTAAAAATACCTGTGTGACAGCTGCCAAAGGATTAGATGGGCTCAGTATGCCTCAATAGTTTATACTGATCTGTTAAAAATGCTGTGATCCACCCTGATACAACTGTTTGAAATTGTTTTGGGACATACCTAACAATTATATACACTTCAGTGCTGAAAATTAAATTCAATCAATAATTTATTGAAATCGTAAATTTCAAATCTAAAGTTTAATCGAATTGTGGATTTGTCAGAATTCGATAAACACTGTCAGCCATTGCAGCCTGTGTATGCCTAACAATGATGTCTGGGGGTGGGGGTTCCCTCCTCTAATTCTTCTGATCTTTTCTCTTTTTTGAACAGCTTATACACTCGAAACTAGAAACCTGACATACGCAGAGTCCTACTATGAGTATGTGCCTGATCGCCTGCAGTGGAGCAATGCAGGGGAACTGTGTAACCAGCGCTCTGGAGCCTTAGCCACTGTCTCCAATCCAGTACACAAGCAAGAGCTAGCCAGCTTCTTAAATTCCTTGAACATCTCTCAGCCTGTGTGGATTGCCAGGAAAACCTTGACACATATGACAAGTAGGTTCAGTGTGCCATCTGTGACTCTTTAAATTAACATATGAGCAACATTTCTTTTGAAATAGTAGACTTATTTTTTCCTGTCCAAGACACCTATCCGCCTACTCACAGGGTTAACAAAAAGGTAATAGAATATGAAATGGGATTGACGGTGCTGCTGTACGTTTTAGTTGCAGCGGATAAATGTTGTTTACAGTAGGAATAGGACCACAAAGTAGAACTAGATCTGTCTTTCCTAAGAGCTGTGGCAGGATTTCTGCTTCATAGTAATACCTCTTTCTTCTCTTTGTGTGGGGTGAAACCCAAGGTTCCTTGGATACCCTGATTCTGGAGTTCTCTGGGCGCTCTGACAGGAAACATGCCCGTCTTCTGCACAACTTCCCCTCCATGGACTCAGTGACTGTTTGCACCCGTCTCCGCATCGATCCAAATTGCATTGGAATTTCCACCATTTTTTCTTATTCCATCAAGTCATATATTAATGAGTTCCAGCTTCGCGTGAACCTGATCCAGGGAAAGCTTGTGCAGCTGGCTCTGCTGGTTCACGGCATTCATGGACCTTACCAAGAAGCCTTCGACCGCGACGACTCCTGGCACTCTGTGTGCGTGTCTTGGAGCCAGAGTGGTGGACGCTGGGCTCTATATACTGATGGCCTTGTGGCCTCGAGGGGTGATGGCCTCAGCTCCGACAGCATTGGCCCGCATGGGCTTTTCATTATTGGACAGGAGCAGGACACCTTTGGCGGTTCATTTAAAAAGAATGAGTCATTCTCAGGGAGCATTACGGAGCTGCACATATGGGACCGGGTACTGAACAGCAGCGAAATCTACACCATGGAAAAGCTGTGTTCACCCATTTCCTCTGGGCTGGTGTTCAAGTGGAGTGGAGCAGCCATGGAAATAGAGCCCTCCCTTACGAGGCTGTGGAGAGACAGCCCATGTCAAGGTACATTTGTCAGCAGCATGAGGAGGGGAAGAAACTGAAGGGTTACCAGAATCTCAACCAAAATAGAGTCAAAGAGTACAGTGAAGTATAAGAATAGTAAAGTAATAAACGGATGAGACTCAAATCAATCTGCAAGGTCCAGTGGTGGAGTTTTTACAAATGCTGCTGTTTACAGTTTAGATAGTTTGGCGCTCGGGCTGGGTGGGGTTGCTATGCAGAAAAAAACAATCACAGAGAGAGCATTTGAAAGTCATTTAGGACTACACACTTTACCGTAACATGCCAAGATCTGAGCTGGCCTCATGTAGTAAACCCCACCCATCTGGCATTCCTAACAGGGTAAAATAAAAGTTGTGAATTAATTACTGCAGATAAAACGAAACCCAAATCTGCTCTGTCTCTATTTTATCTCCCTCTACACCCACTCCCCTGCCTTTTATCAGGCAGAATCTTAACACAACCTACTTAGATGTTGATCTTAAATACTTATTTCTTACTCAATAACAGCTGATTACTAACATGAGCTCAAGGTGTAAAAACATAACTGCAAGATTATTTTATTACAAAAGACAAAGAATTTTGGCGAAGTGCTATCTTGGCCTTTTCTGATCCATTCCAGATTTTTTTTTTCCAAATCTGTTCCAGGGTTTACTTAAAAAAAAATCTCCCATCGATAGCTACATTTTCCAGTGTTATGAATTTGCCAACCTCACCCTAAAATTTATGTTGAAGCTCCTCTCCAGCACATGAGCTGGCAGCTTTTCAAACAAGTCTGCACTTTCAAATGCATTACCAAGCACTGGATGAAGAACCATAAATTACTAATTTTACATACATTTAAGTGCAAGTGTTTGTACATCACTGGAATCAATGGAAAGCAGTGGCTGCTAGGGAAATGTAATGAAAGCACTGGTCCAAACTACTCTAGTTATTGTGCACTTTCTAATTGTGTTATGTCAGAAAATAAAAACCTATTTTAAGGCCACGTGTTGGCAGATAATCATTATTAAATGACTGATTGAATTCAGCCAAAGAGTTGATCAGGATATCCCTAAGCATGTCTGAATGTGTGGCATGCTTTGACACACAAACCAGGAAGTTTTAATGAGTTTGAACAAAAGAGGAAATCTGTCTCTTTTGCTCTCCCCCTTCACTAAACAGGGGAGATGGTGACCGAGTTGTAACTGGCAACAGTCGGGCTCGTGATGGTTCTTCTGAATGTTTTTTGGATCACGTCACTTAGAATCCCACCCTTTAAAACAGACTTCTCCCGTTCTGACATCATGCTCCCAGATGAGCAATGAGAGTCCAAAACACTCACTCCGCCTCCTGGAACTGAACATGCAGAGAGGACGGTCTGCTTGCACTCCTTTTTGTGATTTTCAGATACAGTGTAGGAATGTATTTTTCTCTTCTTTGTGTGTTTGATGATCAACTTACAGTCAGAGTCTCAGGGTATGTGTGCAGTTGGAGGACTGGCTGTTGCTAGAATTGATCTAAGGTCCCTTAGGCATTGGACTTTAACCAACTTGGCAGTAACTGGTGTCTTGTCAGACTCCTTAAGTTTTCTCATTCTCTTTCTCATCAGGCCTGTTATATATACACAGTATATAGGTCACAAAACTCCTGCAGCTTGTCATCTGATCAGTGGTTGTTCCATACTAATGAGCCTTAAACAAAGACCCATGCCCTTTATCCGTTTATCCATAAATATCTGCTTTTTTCTTAATTAAAGTTCTAAAACATCTTTCACTTTTTTGTGACAGATCTTTCAATAGCCATGACTATTATTGTTGGCATTATAATTCTAACCAAGTGTTATCATAGGCTTAGTATCAAAATCAGGTTTTGTTTCAAATATTTTGCATTCATGTTTTGGTGCAAAAAAAACAAGTACTGTAAAGTCAAACATCAATAGAAATAGAACATAGAAAAAAAAGCCTTTATTTGGCACAACCAAAACCTTTTCCTGGCCATGATAAACACTAATAACTTGCCTCAACTGAACCTTCATTTGACCAGGTTTCCGTTGTGCATGCTATCATACACAAGCAATAGGGACAGCAGATCGGAAAACTGATCGGCCGAGTGTTGGCTCAACGAAAACTATATGTTGGGTGTAAAATAAATCAAGGGGCATGTGACGTTTATTACACATTTATTATGCATCAAAGTATCTTGGAACTCCCAATATCTGAAGTGTTTTTATCCACGCTACTTTGACTCACATTACTGAATTTTTTTCCATTTTCTAAGATTAAAAAAAATGAAGAATAACTTTTATCTTTTCCTTCACTAGGAAACTTCACTGTGTCAGCGCGTTCGATTTGGGATTCCCTGGATGGAAATTCTTTGCAGAATCAGACATTTTACTTCGAGTTGTTCCCAAACTCCAAGTCTGATGAGGATTGTGGTGTCTTTGACCCTTTTATTGGGAGCATCGGCCACGCAAAGTGTGACTCCGTCAAAGCAGCCGTCTGCCAGTTTAAGAAAGGTAACTAATTCATAAAGTGAATAATTTTTAATCTGACTTTGATCCTGAGAGACAGTGAAAACGGATCATTAGCTTAACACTGCCATGTAATCCAATATGTAAGTGCTGTAATATAAACCACATTGTCATAATTTTAAAACGCTGAAACTCTGTCAGCATTGCAAGCGTCATTGAATCTGTGGTTTGTTCTCTTGTGTAATATATTGTTAAATGCTGTATTATATTTTCTTTGTTTCTGTCTGCAGAAGTGCTGGATGTTGTCACTTTACCAAAGACCCCATTCTTCAGTAGATTGAACAAACCTGTGAGTTTGACAGTTCACTTGTCTGTAGCAGCACATCATCACTTAAATGGCACTGTAAAATAAATGAATAGCAACTCATGTTGGTGATATTTATGCCGAGGCAGCTCAACAAGTGAAAATACAGGAGAATCGGTGCTTCCTGACGTAGTTAAACAATAAAAACTGGTTCTACAGTTTCTTCTTTAAAGAACATTTCTCTCATCAGGTTTAATTTAGGCTGTGGAGAGGAAATGTTGGCCATGTTTGAGGTGGAACTGATGTCTTTCAAACAAACTCAGATTTAAATGTCTGATACCAGCCATGCAATTACAGGCATACCATAAGGGTAAAGCAAAAAAAAAAAATGCAATTTTAGGAGAATAATAACTATTTCGAAGCAACTTTCCCAACACTGGATGTCTTTTAGGACTAAATTAATAAATGAATTCAAAACCTTAATCCATGCTTCTTCTCCTCAGGTGACGGTGGAGCAGAGCGTTAATACCTCCGGGGACAGAGACCTGGCCTCGCTGCAGCAGCTGACTCAGGCTGTTCTGCATGCGGTGGAGGCCGACGGCCCTCAGCTCCTCACCTCCAGCGACGTCCTCTACCTCACCCAGATGATCGACACAGACCTCACTGCACTGGCTAGTTCTCGCTCTTCTGGAGCCGACGCTGCAGAAGTCATGGTGTCCATCGCTACCAACTATGTCAAGATGGCGAGTTTGATGCTGGAGCCCCGCATGGCTACACAGTGGATGGGCCTGACAGAGGATGGGGTGAGGAGAGGGTTTCTCTTAATTCACCCTGCTAAATAACCCCAAAATAACAGCTTAAGTGTATCCTGGGAAAAAGATAACTGTACTCCAGCCAAGCAAACTCTGGAAAAATCCTGTCAGAGAAATAAGATGTTCCTGGGTTTTATTTGTTCCGCAGATTCAACCCAACATTCACTTTTATCTAAACAAGTTATCCACATGTCTATATTGCATATTTGGTCCTGCTTAAAGGGACAAGATAAACTTTTCTCAACTTTCTTAGGAACTTTGCTGTCCTCCATGAATAACAGTTTTTGTTGCTGGTTCTGTTTTTCCTGTGCAGGTCAGTGTGGGACCTTTTACTATTGTCCAGAGCATTGACAGTCTCACTGAAACCCTTGCAGACATGCTATCTGCAGAGAGAAGAGGATTCACTCTTTCTACCAAGAACATAGGTAAAAACAACATATTGGTACATATCAAAGACATATTGATTATTTCTCAGTGCTCGCTTCATAATACACACACCGTTTTTAGTGATGATCAAAGTTGCCAGGAAAATGTAATAGTTTTTTCCCCAATGTCTTCCATTTACAATGTTATTGAACCAAACCTGGTAACTTATGGCTCTATAATGCAGATAAATTAAGAACTGCAATTCTATTCCTTGGTACTATCATTGTTGATCTGTTTCTGCTGTCTTCCAGATGTGTACATGACGTGGCAGAAGCTGACTGAAGACAGCGGTAGTCAAGTCTTCAATCCATCCACGGTTGGCTCTCACACTGCCAGCAGTAGTGGTCAGAATGAGTTGCTTATCCCCGACACTGAGCTCCAGAGGATATACACACTGGGTAGGAAACACACACACATGAAAAGTAGTGAGCCGTGGTAGAGACTTCCTTCCTAAAACACCTGCCAACCTGCTCTGCTCTCCCCTTCTTTGTAATCAGGACATGAGGACGTGATGTTTATTCACACCCACTACAGCCACCTGAGTGAGATTGTGTCTGGAGCACAGGAGCCTCCACTGAGTCACCAAGAGAAAAGGTTGGCTGTAGTTCTCTTATGTTCTGCTTCACATG
>CAFUXE010000008.1:230546-240821 GCA_903364295.1 Serranus cabrilla | reverse complement strand
GCATGAAGCAGCAGAAACCACAATGTTTCACTTGAAGTTCAGTAGAAGTTGTTTCTTCATTAGAAATAGCCCACAAATGGTCAAATCTAAGTGAAAACATGTTAAAATCTATAGTGATGTACTTTACCCTATTTTCATGTGAGGCCAACTTCAGCAATACTTTTACATCCCTGTTTTATTATCCTTTTTTCTTTTACAAGCCCCTATTTTCTAATAAAGGTTAAAGTAGAAATCTAAATCAAAAATGGACCTCTTGCACTCTGGTTTCAATCAAATAGTGTGCTTGCATTTTTAGGGAAAAAAATGAACCCGACAGTGGTCCAGTGGTCTGAATTTAAGCTTATTTTCTGTATTTATGACCTTTACATTGCTAGATGAATGTAAGCGGTAACCATTGTCTGTCTTCCAGTGCTCTCCCAGGTCACCTGGCCTCTGTTGTCATATCAGCCACCGTCCGTGACGCCTCCGCAGCCCAAAACATCCCAGTGGCTGTCAAGTTCACCCTTTCATCATCACACGTGGTATGGTCCATTGTTTAGGGGGTCTCACACACTATGATTATACCTCATATTCTATCATATCAAGCATATATACACATTTGAACTGATCTCACAGGTTGGATTTTTGACAGTTGAGCAATAAAAAAAATCACATAGTTTATGAGACATATGGGTCTTCATTTAGTTCTGGTTTGAAACTGAAATTCAAGCATTTTAAAAAAAGCAGCCATTCTTTAGGAATAGCATCTGAGTTACAGTTTACTTGTTGCCCTCTGATAAACTCACAATATGTCACTACACAAGAATTTTCATCTCCCAGCAAGCAACACATGGTTCTTGTCCATCGTGTCACTCTTGGCTGGTTAGAGTCCAAGGTAGTATATTAAAAAAGACAGAAAACAAGAGCAAACATTTATTTCTGTTTCTAGGTGGAGTATTCACAGCGAGTTACTCCTGTTTGTGCCTTTTGGAATTTCAGCTTGATGTAAGTAACAACTCAGTCATATCAACAGCTCTGATAAATGAGTGTGTCTATCCTTACAGATATAGAGATATTAAATCTGTTATATGTGTTTGTATGTTTCTGTGCTTGTGTATTGTGCTGCATAGGCATAATCATACCAGCAGCTGGTCCAGTGACGGGTGCAGGGTGACCTTTGCCAGCTCTGGGGTCACTTCCTGTCTGTGTAACCACACCACCAACTTTGCAGTGCTGATGAACTACCTAGAGCGGAAGGTAACTCATGAGATGTTTTAGTGAGTTAAATTAAATGCCAGAAAAAAGGTTGCATGATGAAAAATGACAAATTCAGACCTTAAATTTAAACTGTCATCAGGCTATGAGTGCTCTTGTGCTTTGCTAGCATAAATAATTAATGTCTAAATCTAAATGTTGCTCGTGTGAAATCTAAATCCAGTCTTTGACCTCTAAAATTGTGGAAAGGATGTGTAGTATAGCATATCAACCAGCAGGTGTCACTCCCAGTGTGCCTATCCTCTTAAAGAATGCATTAGTCGAACTGTTTTTCCCTCTCTGTCCAAAGTACATAAAAGGTAATAAAATAAACAAAAACAAAACCATCAGCAGCACTTTAACATTTCTAAATTGTACATTTCTTGACATTTATCCATTAAAGACATAATAAGGTAGCAATGTCTTTCAGGAGGCTTCGGGTGGATTAAACTCTCTGTCTCTCTCTCTCTCTCTCCCTCGCTGCTACCTTTCTCTTTGCCCCAGTGGAGTCCTGAGGAAGAGCTTATTTTGACCAAACTGACGTTCATCGGCTCCGGTGCCTCTCTGTGTGCACTGGTGGTGACCTTGATGCTGTTCACTGTGCTGGAGTGAGTAGCTTATTTTTCTGTCCCACTTACCTGCAACGTCAAAATATGCCTGGATTCTGTCTGTACGCAACTCAGAGGAAATACAGTCTATGTCTAATGGTGATTTGGTCCTAATAACTCAACTTCTAGGGCTGATATTCAATATTTAACAGGGTTCCTATGGGTGCTGGAAACCCTTAAATGTTTGAATTCTACATTTTCAAGGTTTTAAAGTGCTTCTGTTTTAAATAAAAAGCGTAGAAATTTAAGTTATATTCCGTATGATGCCCGGTCTTCTTGAAACAGGAAGTGTCATTTTGTTTTTCTTTTAATATGTCATCCTCCTGTAGAATTATGTCAGAAAAAAACATAATTATAGCACAATAACATCTTATTTAATGTGACGAAGAAGGGAAATAATCAATATACTGTTTGAACTGTATATAAAATATATAATACTCCTGGAAAAGCTTAAGAAAGCACCTTGAAAATGCTTAAAAAGTGCTTGAATTTGTAGGAACCCTTGATTATTTCAATGGCTTGGCTTTTACAAAGGGTTTTATTCTTGTCAAGGAAAAGACACTTTCAAAATCAGTTAAACTAATATTATTAATAATAATAACTCATAACAACATTTAGATATACAGATTAAGAATAGGAGTCAGTTCAAGGTAAGGCCTTAACATTTGCCAACACAGGACTTTTCCAATTTGTTTATTTAATCAGGAAATGTGGCTCTCAATTGATCCACCAATCTAATTCCATAAATACATTTCAATTAAAGGGAATTGGTGCCTGTTGCAACCCATGATGTACCTGCATGACTTTTTGTTCATGAAAATAAAAACACTCCTCATGGGCTTTGATGTGACACTTTCTCATACACTTAAAGGAGAGAGCTAACTTATTGGTGCTGTATTGCTTGTTCTCTGTTCCTGAGGCTGCTATGAGTATTGACTGGTGCTAATCCAGTAATTACTGTGGTCTACATGTGAGTCCACTCTGAAGGTTTATGGCTCCGTTCTGCAGCCGTTAATTAACATTAGGGTCACTGAGGGATCACAATCAGCTGGAGAGGAGCTGCCCTGACAATTTACGACTGTCCTGGAATCAGAGAGTGCAGCCATCCGTTTCACACACATGCTAGTGTATGATCTACATGCATTTGTGCTCTTTAATACACACACAGCACTCGCATACACACAGACAAAGCAGAGGTACACGTGTTCATGGCTGCGTTGGAATGAATGTGGTCGCAGGCAGCGGTGCAGATATGAAATGAGGCTAAATAGGCTGAACCCATCAGGAGGTAATGAGAGGCTCTTGAGTTCATTTACCTCTCTTAACCAGATTCAGCAGTGCATTTCATTTGTATAACCTGAAATGGGAAAATCCGACCCAGTGATTATATTTAAAGACAGTATATGTGTTTGTTTGAGATCATGCGATGTGAGACTATCTCCTATATGAGCCATGCACAGCCTTCCAGCACAATATTGATCAAATATCAGCTCAACAATAAAACATACTGGGAAACAAATTAAAGCTGTAGTTGCAAATGTAGCTGCAAGATGTTAAAATCTCTCTCTTTACTATATGAGTGCCGTTTTTATCCATCCATCAACTTTGTTTTGTTGTTTTCAGCCTCAGTATGCCGCTTACATATCATTTTACGTTACAGAACTTGATAGCTTTAAAATGTAGCATTTATTTGCCGTCATTTTTGTTTCCACTGCGTTGTAATACCGCCACTGACAGACAGGATCTGTCAGAAAAGTTGAAGTTATCTCCCTCTTTGTCCATAGTATCCCCAAATCTGACAGGACGTCCATCCATAAGAACCTGTTCATTGCTCTGATCTGCGCCCAGGTGATTCTGCTCTGCAGCGGCTCAGCCATTCACAACAAGGTACAGACATTTGATTTTATTTACCAATACATTTGATTTAATGTTGTTCTAACATGGGACAAATGAATTACAGGAAGACAGAACTGATTCTTTGCTGACAGATTCAATTTGTTAACTTTGCATGAAAAATACAGTCATATCATAAGTCAGAAGGTGAAAATGGGAGCATATTTATTTCAGATAGGAGGATTTTCACAATAAAATTAGCAACACAAATCAAGGTGTTAAGATCCAAGTATTAACATGATAATATTTAAAACCGTTTCTAACTATCTGTGTCATTCAAAGCTTTTGTCTACCTTCCTATACATTTAAATGAGAACCCACAACACTGGGTTTTTAATAGCGACCCTAATGAGACTTGAAATCCAATTCCGTACTGATGTTCCTAAAAAAACAAAAGCTTTGATAATAGATGTTACATAAGTGTCCGTTAATGTTGCATCCATCAGCTAGAACACATGGTTCAGTCTCTCAGTAGTCAATGGTCTGTAGTTGGTTTGACCCCTGGTCCTTTGACCTCAGGTCATGTCAGGGTGGGCTTCACCCCTGGGGACAGGTGGCCGCTTGTTGGAAATTCATCAAGTGGTTTCATATGTGTATATATAGGCTGTCTGACCATCAAGGAGGTCATTTTTCAGATTTTAAAGAGGTTTTTACGCATAATTTGGAGTCAATCCAAAGCTATTTACAATGAATTACTCAGGGGGCTTCAGTGTTCTGTGAAGGATGCTTCAATGGGAGATATTGATGTTGCATGACTTATTTGGTCGTTGAAAGGGACACAACCATCCCCAAACACATTTGGTTTGTATTCCTGGAATAAGAATAATCTCCTCACAAAACTGACTCTTACAAATTAGTGACTAGAATAATGCGCAATAAATACATTTCCCCAAAAAGGACACTCATTTCTTGGTATGAATGCTTGAGAAGTAAAAAGTCGTGTATATCTGTCTAAAAGCCTTTGTTGGTGTGTTTGTAGGTGGCGTGTACACTCGTGGCGGCACTGCTCCATCTCTTCTTCATGGCCGCATTTAGCTGGATGCTGGTCGAGGGACTGCTGCTCTGGAGCAAAGTGGTGGCCGTCAACCTCAGCGAGGATCGCCACATGAAGTATTACTATCTCATCGGCTGGGGTACTACGACTTCACAGTATTATTCTCTTTACACGTGCAGTGAATGTCCAGGATTGAAAATGTGAGAAAGAAAATTCAGTGTCAGACTGTTTTTTCTTGTAGTTTGGAGCGACATAGATCAGATTCTGTGATTTTATTTTACACACCATATGTGGGGTAGCACAGGATAAGATTGTTCTAGCTATAATATTTTTTCCCTGAACATCTGTATCACATTGTACTCTTAATATGGCTCACTTTTCCTTCCTCTTCATGATTATCTATGTCTTGTTACTTTTATTCTCCCCCTCTCTCTCTCTCTCCTTTCCCTTCCGTCCCTCCAGGTCTGCCGGTGCTGATAGTCACCATCACGCTGGCATCAGCCTCAGGCAAATACTCAGCGGATGGCTACTGTTGGCTCAGTGTCCAGAATGGCATTATCTGGGGCTTTGCTGGGCCCGTCATCTTCATCATCATGGTCAGAAAAAAATTATACCCTGATCATACTAGGATGTGTGTTCAGGCTGAAATGGTTAAAATAGAAAATACAAGCCACATTCATACCAGTAGACACAAATTAAATGATCTTAGTTTCTTAAACATAATCTGTCAAATATCTCAGAATCACAGATTTGTCAAAATGTATTTCTCTCCTTGTTTTTTTTTCTCTGTATTTTGATTTGTATTTATTTTACTCTCTCTCATTTTACTGCACCTCATCTTTGCATCTGCCTCCTCTCATGTCTGTATTTGTCCTTTTTCAGGTGAATATCATGGTATTGACCAGGGTGGTGGTCATCACTATCTCCACAGCCAAGAGAAGGTCCATCATGTTGGCCATGGGCACGAGTCCTGCGGAACAAGCCTACGAGCAGATCAGGTATAAACCACAAGGAGGCGCAATTTGCCCTCTCTTTCTTCCCGATTATTCACCCGGGCCACAGGCCTTGGAGCAGACAAGCTGTAGTCACTGGGCGTCAAATAAAAAGCAGCTGGAAGATTTTCTATTGGATTTGTCATTTTTAAACAGCGGGCCTCATTTATCAAACTATATAGGAATACATTCTGAATGGTATGCATTATTGCTTTTCATATAAAGGGCTTCAACCTTCAACTACTTGAAATGTTTTAAATAGATCAGGTTTTAGTGTTTTGGTATCTTTCATTATTGACAAGATACAGCAATTAGTCCAGATATTAGTTTCCTAATGTGTTTTCTCTTTTAATTTAAAAGCTCTTTTTGACCTGCCACTTTAATTTCTTTACATTGTGTAGACATGTTTTATTTCTGAAACCACTCATGGAAACAGATAATTAATTGGGGAGTCTTATCCAAATACTGAATTGCTTTTAAGGACGAGGACAGAAGCAGTTGTTGTTGTTATTCATTCTAAATTTTCGGGAAAACCTCAAAGAACATCGTCTCATGTCATATCAATGAAATATCATCTCCCAGCAGCTGCAGAGGGAAATTAGCAGCACTCTTACCGTTTTTCAAGGAAACCATATTGAACAAACTCTAATACAAATATTGATGTTCTAAAATGATCCCTAAAATATTTGGATAGAATTTGTAATGGCTCGGAATAGTTGGATGCAATATAAAAATATTTGTCATTTTCAGTCTATATATATATATTATTTGCTCAATATGCAATACACAATAAAAAGGTTGATCGTAGATAAAAAAAAAAAAAATTGTGATAATTGTAATGTGTGCCTTCTGTAGCTCTGTATGATATGAGATATAAATCCATACAATACACTTGTTTTATTTCTTCTATGTCTGTTTATTATTGAGAAGGATTGTGATTGGTCATTTGTGCAGAGTTTGCAAAATGCACTTCAATCAGACTAAACAGCCGCACGTTATTTAATTGACCTAACTTACTAAATTGCATTTTTTGACACTGTTGCACGACGTTTATCCATGTAGAAATATTATCATATTGAGCCCCATCACTGCTATCTTCACTAAAGTCTTCAGCTGAGAGAAACTCTGCTGTGTGTGATCCCCCCAGTCGGCTTATATGTGATCCTATCAGTGAAAATCACGTTAAAGTGTATATGTTTTCTCACTACCTCAGCCCACCGGGGCTCACAGTAGGTGCTTTATGAAAGTTCTCAAAGCAGGCCTTGAACCATTTGGCACCCCTGGGTGGCAGCCATCTCGGAAACTCAAACACATTCCTCCGCTGAATAAACTAGGGCTTGCCGCCCGCCGTGTCACACACACACACAGCTGGTGCGGTTTGGCGGTCACCTGAGCGGGAAGATAATTCCACTCTAAACAGAATTAAGGCAGATTTAAGGTGGGAAGTTGTCACCCCATGAGCCTTTCCAGCCGCACAGCGTTGTATATGGAACAACCGGTGTGCCAAAGCCGCTCAGTTTTGTCCAAAAAGAACTGAAAATTTGAGAAACCTAGAATTGAACGCAGGACGATCAGGGAGGAAGTGCAATTTTTAGTGAATACTTAATTAAATTGTCTCTGTTGTGGTGTAAGTTCACCTCAGTCAGCCAGCAGTTCAGAGTCTTTATGTGTGCGTGCATGCTGGGTAATATTCTTGTGTGTTTGCTGATATGTTTGTGCACATGCTTACTTTCTGTGATTTGTTTTGCCGCGTGCACGCACAGGGCTGCAGTGAAAGCCGTGTTGGTGCTGCTGCCCATCCTGGGACTGACGTGGCTGTGTGGCGTCTTGGTGCCTTTCTCCATCGTCATGGCCTACATCTTCATCCTCCTCAACTCCCTGCAGGTACACACACACACACACACAAGAGCCACATTTAAACAAAAGGGTTTCCTCAATACTAAAATGTATCAAACGCACAATTTCAACACTGTTATTGATTTATTTAAATAAAAGGATATTGTCTTTACAAATGTCAAGACACTTCTGGTTTATATTGCAAATATAACTAACTGTGCTTTTGGAAAACCTCAGTCCGAGCATGCATCTCTCTCAGATGTATTGGAAACAGGAATGCAATTTGAGTTTTGCTATTGGAGCATTCTTAAAAACAACCATCCATCTGTTGTAATAAAGTAGAACAAATGTAGGAATAAATAATGCCACGGCTAAAACTTGTGAGCAACTTCAAATAAACTTCAACAGTTTATAGACCTTAAACTGTTTTTTTCCCTTCAATGAGAAACAGAAAGGTTTTCCATTATACATTGTAATTCTTTCCTTTTCTAGTGGTGAGGGTACACAGACTGTCAAGGTTTTTATTTGTCTGTGACAAGGCTGAGGCAGAGAGGGGGGGGAAAGGAGCCTTGGTCTGGCTTGTGTTAAGCAGGTGCTTCATTTTAACAAGGGAAGTTGATTTGAATTGTTTGTTTGATTATTTCTGCGTTATGTATTCAGAGGTCAGCATTATTGTTGTTGTTTGTGGCTTATCGGCGCTGATTTTCTGCTTTTAGCGCTGAAATTCGCCGGGTCGCTTTGTCACCGATTTTCAGAAAGGTATACTTTTTATTAGCATTGCATCAAATTACAACACGAGCAGTTTACCTGTGGACATCACTGCAGCATTTTAAAATGGTCACAACTTTGCAAATTATTGGTTTTAACATGAAAAGCGACTCACACCTTCGTAGCCTATTTTCCCACTGCACTGCAGCGAGGAAGGAGAAGTTGAGGATGAAATCCTGTAATTTTCTGACTGCAGCAGGCGGCCCCACATTACCGAGCTTCCCCAGCATGTTCAGATCCGCTGCTGCGATTTGTAGTCGTCTTTTTAATCAGCTGTATCTTTAATTGAGCTGTATATTTAACGAGAAAATCAATAGAGGTTTTAGCTGCAGTCTGATCATTAAGCAAGGCCCCTCGGTTGCCATAAATAGTTTCTGTTTCACCCTCATATCTAATTATATTTTTTCCGTGTCGACAGTAATTAATACTGAAGGTTTTTCTGGGCTCTTATTATACGACTGCACTGCTTCACATGTTCGCTCACATCTTATGGATGTCTATTTGCCTGTTTGTGCAGCTGTCCACCTGTCTGTCAGCGTTTTTTCTGTTTGTCTTTCTGCCTACCTGTTCTGTACTGCTACCTATCTGTTTGACGCTCTCAGTTTAATTGTTACTACTGTAAATGAATCACTATCTTGATAGTAACGTTACTTCTCAGAATTCTGTTTAATCAGAAATGAAAGTAAAAGCAGCTGTGGCCTCTTTTTTCGACCAGTTCCAAACACGTCTCTTCTCACTTTTATGTTAATTTTCCAGTTTTAAGTAAATACAAACACCTTGCCTTGTGCTCTGCCTTTTAAATATTGTTGCATCCTTTCGTTAATCATGCTGCACAGGGCAATAAATACAAGCCAATAAATCCCTCAAAAGGACAAAATAGCCCAGATGATTTGACATGTATTCTGTGTGTTTCTGTTGGAGGCCCGTGGTAATAACCAGCTGCTCTGGGATAATAGAGCTACATAATGTGTCTCCTTAATAAGCCTCAGCAGGTCAGGACACAACAGAAGCCTGACCAGGCACCAAGCTGCTCCAATGACACACTCTGTTGACCCCGCTGCTCTCTGGTCCGCATGGGGTGCAGTGACACGAGTACAGGCAGCCCTGAAAATGTCCATAGGTTTTGAGCTGTGCTGTGGCTATGTTTCCAATCGCTAATTCAAACTGCGTGGGCATGACTGTGACATTCTCTTTTGACTTGATCTTTTTCTAACATTGCTGGAGGTGGCCATGATAGTGACAGAATGGCTTCTAACGACAGCTATGCACGGTCCTTTTGAGCTTTTGAATGACATGGAAATTGATTTCAGATGTATCAGATGGGAAAATTACCAGACATCATGCCAGATAGAATGGAAAATGTATAATTTAAAAAGATTTGATTTTTCTTTTCTTTTTTGCGGTTTTGTTTAACAGCTTTTACACCTAAAAGTGCTCAAACACTTGCGCTATTAATGGCTTTATTTTAATCTTTTGCACCGGGCTCAAGGGATGACCGGGTCAGTGTATCTGCTGGTTAGTTGGTCGGTTCACCACTTTGGTCCAGACTGAAATATGTTGCAAAATGCTGAATGCAATGTCATCACATTTTGTGCAGAAATTCATTTTCCCTCCGATTGATTTTAATTGTTTGTTTGATTGTTTCTGCGTTATGTATATCTGCGTTATATGCTGTCACCATGAGGATGATATTTGTCGGTCAGAGTGAAATATCTTGAAAATTGTTCAATAAATTGCTAGACATAGTTCAGCGGGTCAAACTAGTAACACTATGGGACAGTTTGCAGGTCATCTCAGGATCCTACTGAATTTGATGGTTAGCGTGGCTTTAATCTTGTTGAATTTGTTTTTTTCCTTAGTAATCCAATATATTAATTGCACCAGGCATTACATTGTTGTCCTATAGGACATGGTCTTGCTTTCTTCAATGCCCTTGATCCCTTTGGGAGGG
>CAFUXE010000008.1:205707-217490 GCA_903364295.1 Serranus cabrilla | reverse complement strand
GGGGGGTGATATTTTATTTTAATTAAATATTTTAAACTCATTTATTTTTTATAACATTGTGCTATACTTATCTGTTAAATACTGCACTGGTTGCCAGTTTCTTGCAGCCTTGGTCAAACTGACACCACTGATAGAAATGATTTTCTCTCTTCTCTATTACATTTTTTATAATTTATTTTAAAAAGCATTAGATAATATGTTTCATATTAAATAACTGGTATGACAGTCAGATTCTTAAAATGCCAATTGTAATGCAAATTCTGTAAACAGCCAGAATTTTTTGTACAACTTCTATGTTTATGGACATTTCTGGCTATTCTGTTTTTTTCCTTTTCCGTGCAGTTATGTGGCCCTACAGTGCATGTGTGTGTGCTCCACTCTGTCCACTGTGTGTATGTTTGTGTGTCAGATTTGCCATCGCGGTTTGTTGCCGCTGGGTTGTGTGTACCCAAGTTGCGCCGGTGGTAGCGAGCAACATCTGTTTCGGGGTTGTTGTTCCTCTTGGCTGCTTTTCAATTGGATTTCCTCAAGCAGGGCCAAAAGCTGTCACCTCTGCCAGGCTCTGTTAGCAATCACCGCCGGCCCCTATATTAAGTAGGTGGTTCAGGGCTAAGCTAATAACTCTCCCTCCTCTCCTGAGCCATCACACAGCAGGACTGGTGTTGCTGCCGGCCTCAGTGTGTACCTGTTTCTACGTGTGTGTGTGTCTACACACACTCTGTTCTGCTTTGTAGCAGTACACCCTGTAGAGGCAGGCTGGCTTGGGGGTCCCCTCCTCAATGTGACAGCCCAACCGCCTGGATGTGTGTGTGGGAACAAAACAGGGAGAGTCCTAATAGCTCTTCTCAAAGAATGACTGATCCGCTTTCCGTAATAATGTACAACAGGATGGAAACAGGAAGGAAACTTTGACCCCTTCCCCACCCTCATATACACACTATACACTGTAATGTGTCATTGTGAAGACAAATAAAGACTTTAATGATTCTGGATGGACATTATGGCTGTGCATTGTTTTGCAAGTTTGCCAGCAGTGTAAACTTTTGAAGCATTCGGATTAAAATTAGACATAAATCAAAGATAAAGTTGCAGTTTGCCTGCAGAAAATCCTACATTTGAAGATGTATAACATTCCTAGTTACACAAATAATGAATAGTATAACATTTTCTGCATGGATTTTTTTAACATTTGATACAGTAAGGCATTATTATGCCTGTTCATTGCAAACGTAGCTTTTTTTCGTACTTTTGCCTCTTGTTTATACAGTTAATCACAGCTTAATGTATATATCACCTGGATTCATAAAACCTGTTGACTGAATAGAAAGTTGAATCTATTTCTTCTGTTTGGTTTGTATTTAGCTTTTCCATCGAAAACATCACACTCTCTTAACTCCCGCTTGAGTAGAGCAAAGCTTAACTGGGTGTTACAAAGCTTTTATTGGGAGGTGTTTACCTCATCAAACTGACAGAGTGGCAGGCTGCCCGTCTACCTGCCTGTCTGTCTTCACGTCTTATTGCCAGCTTCTCCGGCCAGCTGGAGCAGTTACACAGAGCTGGGTTTGAACTGAGGACCTGCAAAGCATCAACTCCCTGTTTCACAGCTTTGACAGACACTTTGATTTGACATGCCATGAGCAGTTAAAGTGAAAGTTATGTATACATGTTAATTAAACTGTTTATGCGCGGAGGGGTCAGAGACATTAGCAAGCCCCAGTGCAGAAGTGTGAATTTCTTTTCTTTTCCCCCCATCACAGCGTTTTAACCTCTTCTGTCTCTCATTTCCGTAATGATTACCAGGTGTGAGGGCAGAATTTTTCCTCCCCTTTTTTGCCAAGTGGGGATGCAGATAGCTCTATTTGTGAAAAGTGTCTCTGTGTGTTTGAATTTAGGCTGGGATATTTGACGTTGGGTTCGACTTGCTCAAATAGCTCTCATTTTTGGCATTGGGTGACACTGAAGCCTGGAATTCTCTAAAAGGATGTGGAGGCTGCGGTCTTCAGCTACTTAAGAGAAAGCTGTCGGCCCAATTGAAAGATGTCATTTGTGAAAAGTATATCTATTTTGATATTCGATGTTGGGTTTGACAAGTATAAATCATTTCTGACATTGAGCAATGGCAGTGCCTTAGTTCTGCTGAAGCTGTGTGGAACATGTGGTTTACAAAAACTTTTATGAAAGTAACAAAATACAGCGTTCTCGTTTATGAAAGGTTTTATTTAGACATGGAATGCTGCGATTGAGTGAAACTTTTTACTTGTGCCATACAAGAGGGGAAAGATTCTTTTAAAACATGGTTTTTAGTTTGAATGCATTCCCTAGAGCGACTAAATTTACATGAGGTGTTGACATGATAGACTTGCCTAAATGCCGACAAGATCTCCAACCTAAACGACAGAACACGTGGTATGTCAGTACCACCTATTATGTATATGTACGAATCACACGTACGGTTCATGGCTGTAAAAAAGCTGCAGTTTCAGTGAATTGCTGCTACAGAACCACTATCCTAGGTTTACAGCAAAAAACTTCCTGGTTAGGAGTTATAATAGACAGTTTAAACAGTAAATAAATGTATGGAAGTGCCGGAAGTGAAGTAGTTACGAGGGTGACGTGACTACCGTAAGTTACGTAAAAGTTACATCCAAAAACGTGTTTCATGTAACTCGCATAAACAATGTTAGTTACGTTGTACGGATACCAACCCCGACCCATCCACCACCCCTCCCACAAGTGCTGCATCTTCCATTTTAACTTTGCAACACCGTCAGTCATGACTACTATGTCATTATCATGGCGCTGTAATACATAAATATAGGTGGATTTTGCTGTCTGTACGCATGTTTAGTCATTGGAGTGACTGCCAGTAACGACTTGAAGTCTGGGTTATTTCAACCTGACACATTTCCCATGAATGTGGCTATTTGTGGCTGTATGAGTCGTGCAACCTTTGTGCTCGCCACCCACTGGACCAAGGACTGTTTTTCAAAGTAAGCACAGAAAGTAGCGGCCTGAAATGGAAGTGGTGCAGCTTGACCCAGTGCACACTCTTTTGCAAAGATTTCAGGCTGAAATGACATGGAATTATCCTTAAAGCATCCATTGTATTTACCTCCAAAAAAGGCATACAAATCTGATTAATCCTCTTACATTATATCTCACGTTAACGTTTATCTCCCCTCACACAAAGTGGACAGCAGTCAAGACACTATCCTCACGCTTAATCATAGTTTTATAATCTTTACAGAGAAATTGTTTTTCACTCTGTATTGTGCTCTGGCATGGTCACTGCAGAGTCCAGCGCCGCTAATTACATCTGGTTATTATTCTTTCAATAAATGGTAAACTTTATTCAGTTGTTTTGAGTTTTTTTATAAAAGCCAAGTGTAGAGTAAAGATCCGGGCAGAGCAGGGAGGCTTTCAGGGCCTCAGCTCGAACATTATCATCAGCCAAATAAGTGATTAAGGCTTAAATCCTTGTCCATGATTTTCCATTGCGTTTTGTTTTACACTGAATGTGCTTAAAAATAAAGTGTAACTTTAGATTAATGATGAAACCAACATATCACATGCTGTCCGTATAATGTTTGTGGTTAATAAGTGCGGATGAAAGGCTTAACCCTGGCAGCTACTAGTACATCCATTAACAGTCTTGCATTCTGTGGAGTGTATCCTTCAGCTAAACACTGAACTCCAACAAGCTCACTCACTTTATCTCCTCATAACATTAAACGATGTGTGAAAGGCCTCCAATCAGTTCTGCTCTCTGGCAGCTGATTAAGTTAACTGAGAATGGAAATGCAAACTGCGTTTTACCTAATAGTACGAGAGCTGTCAGTCAAGACCGACATGGTGTAAGGACCTTTTTATCTGTTAAGACCTCTAGCTTTTGACATCTGGGGAAAATATGATTTTAATTAAAATTACATGTTCACATACATTGAAGCTATTAAATAGACACGTTGACACAAACACTGAAATAAAGGTTTTATTACTAATATTAGAGAGTCAGGACAGCAGAGGAAGAAAACAGCCAGAAGTAAACAGCACAAGGGTTAAACCAGCATCATCCTGGTTAAATTCAATGGACTTAGTTGTTGTAAGTCAATCGATCTCTGACTTTGATTTGTTCTTTCTGCTTTCTCATTTAAACAAATTCTATTTTCTGTCTTGTGTTGCAGCATCTCTCCGGGGTAATAATGTTTTTGGTCAAACACAGTGTTTGTTGGCTTTAACTTTTTAAACATACAATTGTTCCCTAATTATCTGGATGCTAATTATTTCATGCTCCCCTGTTTGATGTACAGTATAGCAATACTTTGAAAGCAACTACATTCATTCTTTGCATAAATTTGTAGCATTTGCAGCTGAGTTCAAAAGAACCAGGACTGGGTTTAGAAAAGCACACATGCATTTAAATAATGCGCCCCATTTTCCGTCTCTGTTTGTTTATAGTGGGAATATTAATGAATTAACATTTTAAACAATCCATCATTATTGTTGTGCTGCCACTTATTTTTAACTCAATTATATTTTAATAGATCATTTTTCCTAATGCGCACAGTATGTTCTCCCCACTTTGTTCGCTACACAACAAAAGATTAATTACAAATAAGAGGAATGATCAAAAACATGATAATCAAATTGCAACAATAAGTTGGAAATTGCAATTCTAATGCAATACAATAGGGTATGTGTTGCAAATTAACCACCCACTGTCTGTTATTGTATGTGTGTGCTTGTGTACATGCGTGTTTGTGTGTGTGTGTGAAAAGAGTATGTTATGATAAACCCTATATACAATACTTTGCTTGTGGTTTGAGAAAAAAATGAACATTGTTGGATGCAATTGTAATTGCATTGCAATTAATATAATATAATTCAAAATTAAGATTATTATTACAGTGATCTTAAATCAAATACAAACATGACAAATGAGCTTATTTAGTTTATTTCAAAGACAGTGGATGCTCTATTCTCTGAAGATATTGTCCCAGTTTGTTTGATATCATCCTCTGACATCAAAAACCACGAGACGAAGTTAAAGAGCCCATTAACTATTACAGAGCAAAGCTGAGTAGAGAATCAAATAACATTAGCCCTTTTTTTTAGATGCCCGTGAAAAGATAATACGTCCCCTTGCCAACACACTCGAATAATACCAGATTTTTTAGCTTTAGAAAAAGCCAAAATATTTAGTCATTTCATTCCATGATTGTTCTTTTGTAATACCATCCTCTATCACTGAGCATTTGTATCTAGAAAACTGTTCTGTGAGTATAAATCAGAGGTGTAAAAGCCAGAAATCGCAGCTTTAGTAGTGCTTGGGCAATTCGTTGTTTTGGTAAACAACCTTTTCAATCCCTTCATGGTCATATTGTGCATATCGAGCAGCAGAATTATTATTTTTGTCTCAAATTAGTTGCCTTCTGTACTGTGCATTAAAAGCAATTGGAAGCGAGAAGTGTAGAGAAAAAAAAATCCCAGGTCTCCGCTTGAGATTCGTTGTTATTTCTATTGTCTTGGGCATGTCAGAGACCAGTGGAAGTGTCAGTTTAAAGAGGATGGATGTCCTGAGATGTCACCTGACAGCCCGACAGACAGGGCAATTCAGTCCCTGGAGGACAGGACTGCAGCCAGTAGGAGGCGAATGGGCAGTAGCTCGGGCTAGAGGTCGTCACCGCCGCCATCGTCTGCCTGTCACTCCGAATGGGCCTCCAAATCATGTTGTCAATGGTGATGCATCGAGATCTCCCCCTGGCAAAAATTGGATGCTCCAAACTCGACGTGATTGATGCATTGACCAGGTTGTGCCTGCCTGTCCTCAGGATGTGTCCTTACCTTCTTTTAAAGATGAAGCAACACAGACAAACTCTGAGCGGTGAAAAGGGAGAGATGTACTTTTAAGTTTTTTTTTGTGTGTGTTAGCCAGACCCACTGTGGACGTGCTTTTGGCTTGTCAAAGAATCTACTGTATCTATCAGCCTTGAGATTTATAGGATTTTACCTGCCTTTTCATTTTTTTCTCGGTACATCCTTTGTGGCACAGTTCAATCGGTGCTCTGAGAATGTTGTTCTCACTGTTTCCATTGAGGCGACGGTATTACATTATAACTCGAAGGCGAATGCACAGCTTGTACATTCAATGGATGCCACAATGGATTGGAATGAAAAATAGCTGTTTTTCTGTGACCAAAAGTGCAGCCTTTATGCATCCAAGGGCATGGCATTCTTGGGCCATGGGTACTAGCCGTGGAGTTTTGTGAACATGAAATATCTTCTTTTATGTGTCATTTTTTCATTATGCTCCCTCTGTCTCTCTTTCTCTGCTTCCCTCCAATGGTTTTCCTTGATAGTCTCGTCTGGCCTGAGTTGCTCTCTTTATGTGCCTCTGTTTGTGCCTTTAATATGTGTGTGTGCTTTTAATATGAGTTTGTGTTTAAATGGCATTTTTGTGAATGCATAGACTTTGTGTGTATGTATGAGCTTGAACTCTTGTTCTTTCTTTCTTTGTACTTAGTCATATATATGTATCCTGTGTCTAAGAGCCCAGACTGAACACAGGCTAAAGATTTTCTATTTTGCTAAAACTATATGGAACCTTGGGTTTGAGCCTTTGATGGCTTCGTGGGGGCTGGAATGAGAGGCGCGAGTATTGTAGACGAAACAAATGCATGCTGAGGTTGCCCACTTTGGACTCTTTAATTCCTGTTTCTTTTCTGGTTTCTCTTTCACTACAGTCTACTTCAGCTCTGTCTATCCAAGAGAAAGCACCAATCAATGTACATGTCGCTCCACTTATTACTTTTCATCTTTTGTTTTTTACTAGATGATAAGAGAGAAAACAACTGTAACAACTTTGTCCTCCTCCTCTTCCCCTCTCTCGTTCTCTCTCTCTTGCTCTCTCTCTCTTCTTTCTCTCGCTCTTTCTTTGTCTGTGTTTGCAGGGCCTGTTCATCTTCCTGATATATGGGGTGTACAACACAGAGGTAAGTCTGCATTGTGTCTCAAGGCTGTCGGAGTGAATGAGAGAAATGACAAGTTTCTGATGGGCTCCTTGCTTAAAAGCTGTCTGGGTGGGGTGTGACAATACGTGTGTGTATGTGTGTGAACGTGCGTCTGTGGATGGGAGGAGGGATGCGAAGGAGGGGAGGGGACATCGTTTCCACGCGAGCGTCCCACTGCCCTTCATGCTTGGACTAACTTATATGCATCCGAGTCCGACCATTAAACACTGACACGCCGCGGTTCTCAGCCACTCATTCCTCACCCACATTGGCTAATATTTCACTGCCTCTTTAAGTTTTTAAACTCACGGCCCTCCATTTAGCATCCTGACAAAGCCGCTGGCCAGGGCTTTGCGGGGCCCCGAGCAGTAAGCATAGTGGGACAAAAAAAGAAAAACAATATGCAACCAACAATATGCAATGAAGGAGGACATATTGTATTGAGATCCTGCTTTATTACCATTTAGATACGCCGTAGCTGTGTAGGGGTGGAGGGTGGCTGAGTGGTGAGAGACAGAAAGATATGATTTAATGGATGAGACTCAAGTCATGAAAATCACTCTTAGTCAAATGTGGTTTAGTCTATGTAAATAGGGTTAACTTTAGATGTGCATAGGTTATACTGCATCTGAGCCTTCTTAGAATACAGCACTTTTTTTCTCATTATTTCTCATTTTTAGACACTTCCTCCCATTGCAAACTTTAACGAGAAAGTTAAACCCTGATTAAAGATATCTGAAATAGCCGACAGAGGATGTAATACCATATGATAAGTGTGTTTTTAAACTAGAATCTGAGTAAAACGTACATGCAAAATATTAAATATAAGAAAAATGTCAAACCAGACTGTGAATCCTGTAAATACAGAGTGTTAAAGTAAATGTAACAAACTGTCCCCTGAATGAACCATGCTTGATGAGCCTAGTTCTGATGAATACCTCATCTTTTCATCTGCCTCTTGTTGCTTTGCTGAATGTACAAGGTCATCGTCGCAGCTTTTTTGAAGAGCTGGGTGACACACATACACACACACACACACACACACATACACACACATATGTATGTATGCATACATCCATACATACATACGTATACATAGTGCTTCAATGATAATGGTCAGTGAAATTTTAGCCCCCCACTTCTCCTGTGGATTTTGTACAGCATTTCTTACCCAGAGGCCAGTAAAATTTGCCGTTCCTGTCCTTTGTAATTCCCCATTCTGTCTTTCCTTTCTTCATTCATGTCTGATCCAGACTGAAGAAACTGTACCTGAGTCATAGTCGATGCGCCGACAATGCAGGGCCAGCGAGGGCTGACCCCTGGCACTGTAAAATAAATCAACACAGAATTCTTGCTTAAGTGGCTTTTTTAGCGCTTCGCAATTCATTTTCTTCCATTCAGGTTACCCTTGACCCTGAGAGCAGCTCATGTACATGTTCTGGTTTTCAAAAGGACCACGCTTCTTTGTTAATGTGTAAAAAATATTCAGTAATGTAACCATTATTTACACCTTTGCTTTTCTTTTTTCTCCTTTGAACTCGCAGCACTGTTCTGCAGCGCTCCTTTTGTTCTTCCTGAACCTGAACATCCCTCGCTTTGTTTCTTTAACTGGTCTAATGTGCGACACAGAGCTCCGCTCGCTTTCAGGCTTCACCCTCTCTGACTCCCGAAAGAATATATTTGCTTAATTGAAAATTCCATGAGCGGTGAATGGGAATGATCACAGTGTTTTTTGGTTCTTCTCTGTAATCGGAGTGGCAGGGAAAGGCCAGTGTGACACAGCAAGGGTCCTGTTCTGTCTGTGTTCATTGATGCTAACCAGCCTTTCGTGGCTGGGGATGTAACCCCTCCTTCGATTAGATTCTCACACACAAGTCTATAAAGTGAAAAAAAAGTTTCCAAAGTTGCTTTTAGTTGTTAACCTGGTAGAACAAATCAGTCGTTAACCATCTTAGTGCGGATAAAATTGACTTTGATATGCTAACGAAAGGTGAGGAATTAACTAGTGCCTCAAAGTCGGAAAATGCTCCATTTACGAGGCTGGTTTCCAGGCTCAATAATTACCAATATGGCGTGGAAGACAGACTGTGTCTGCTGCTATTATACTCAAAATGCAGCGTTTTAATTGCTAATTACCTGACAATCGCTTTCCATTATTCATTGCAATTAGCTTTTCCTTGGTGGTCACCTTGTAATCCCATGCTTTGATGACCTTTTATTTCCATCAGCTCCAAGGATGTCGGCAGGTGTTGTCGGGCGTGCTGCTTTCATATGGTAATCGCTTAGCGCCCATTTACATGGGGAACCACGCTTTGCATCATTGCGAAACCTTGAGTGTGCGCAAAACCCCTTAAACACATAACAATCATCTAAAACAATGCCCTTCCCCTCATTGTCAAATGATTAATTAAGTTGTGTCATGTAATTGCCTCAGCACGCCGGCTGCTTTTGATATCAATGAAATCCCCAGGACTCACTTTCCCCATTAAATTGTGTTAAGACGTCGTCTCTCCAACATCTGCACCGCGTTGAAGGCCTTCTACGGATCTTGTCAGAAATAATAGGGGGGTTTTTAGAAACGTGATGTTGGTGCTGTTGATTCTGCCCTGTCACCAGGCTCGGGCTCTCTTCATTATGTGGCCCTTTAGCGTTGGTATGTATGCAAAACATCCTCTGTATACACATGCTGTCTCTGAGACTGTGTGTGTGTTCAGCATGGTGTCATAATTTATAACACGCTGCGACTTAATGAAGCCATGAGCCATAATGCATATTCACTAACGTGGTGGGCCGGGCTGGGACGGGCTGTGGTGATGAGTGCCCATCCGCTACAAATTTACAGTGAGTGCTGACAGTGTGCACGGACACATGCACGTGCACACACACACACGTACAGACCTCATAAGTGCCAGAGGCTTTTCATAGAAGACTTGAGCTTACTTAACTGAACAAACACACTGAGGAATCCCTGTTTTTCTGTATGCTTTACGTTTTGACTGTTAACAGTAACAAATGGATCATAGTAAAAAATAGTATGAATATATTTCAACATCAAATTAATTAAATCTATTAATGTATATATTTTTCCCATTGTTTTTAAACTAAAAAACAGCAGACCCATTACATTGTGTAGCACTTAAAATAATAAAAAAATATATATTTGTGTATATCACCACATTTTTATTTAATTCCCCTTAAAGCTTCTGGAGCTATTATAGATTGAAATTGTTTTCAACCCAAGTTTTATCTTTGTATTAACCTATGATTGAGTAATTAGTAAAACCACACTACCATAAAGTTACAAGCACATAATTTTAATTTTAATTGATTTTTTTCATATACAAACATGTTTTTTACATGTATTTTTTACAGAGAGGTTTTCATGGGTTAATTAATGCAGAGGTTATTTATAGACAGGACAGAGTAAATAGCCAGATTAATTATACATGAAATATTTGTGTATATTATTAATCATTAATCACTAGTGATAACTACTTCCATGGGTTCAATTTCAAAATAAAATGTGTCAATTTAACAGGAAAATTGATTAAGAAAAGTCACCAGATAAAAGCAATCATAAGTAATCCAAATTATTGCTCATCATTAAGCTTAGTCAAAGACTTTCACAGTATTTCAATATTTTTTTTATACTTAATCTATTTTTTTAAAAGATTGTTAATAAAAAAAATGAATAAAGGAGTTTAGTTAATAAGCACAATAATTACTCCTCATTAGATAAATTACTAGTATATATTGAAACTGTATGCATGTACACTGTCTAACTCGAGGATCTATGGAATTCTTGTCTGGTGTTGTGTGTGTTAAATGAAGGTGTGCAGTACACTGTTTCATCTGGAGTGTAAAAATGTAATCTGTTCTGCTAGGGCGGTCCCTTCTCCTCCAATAGCTCCATTTGTTGGTCCCGGCGCTCTATGCTGACAGATGATAGCTTGAAGTCGTCTCCTTAGTTTGCCAGCTCTATGTGTCACTTTCAAGTCCCATTAGCCACTGGGACATACTGGAACACCTTCTCACACACACATGTACACACACACACACACATGCGCGCACAAACCTCCCCAACTGCTGTCAGTGCCTGCAAACCAGCGCTCCAAATTTGTTATTTCCCTCCCACATTCTCCCTCCTTTCCCCATTTTACACTTTGTGTGCCCGCAGTTGTTTGCAGTGAAAGATTTTTTGTTTTGATTCATTGTAAGTGTGTTTCATTGAGTGCTGTGTCAGATACACTTATCTCTTTCTCTCCCCCTCTCTCTCTTCTTCTTTCAGGTTCGGAGCACGGTCAACAGGATCAAGGAGAGGAGAAAAGCGCTTAATTTCTCAGTATGTAATCCTCTATTTTCCTGTTTTTAGGTGTGTGTGTGTGTCTTTGTGTATGTCTCTGATACACACTGGTGTGCCGGACTAAATTTTCGCTGCCAATGAAAGCTGGCCACAAAGCAACATTGTGCATCTGCTGGCCTCTCACTAGTCGACAGTCCATGTTAGATGCCCTTATACATCAAACACAGACCCTCCGTAATAGCTCTCCCCCTTCCTCACTCTGCCGATTGCAGCACCTTCATCCCAGCAATGTCAAGCTCCACGGTGGGTTACAAGTTTCTAATCCAGGACAAGCCGTCCCCTGACATTAAAGTGTCAGGCCAGTATTTATACCTTGTTGGACGCTGCTGTTTGGCTGAGGCAGTGGGATGCTGCGTGTGTGTGTGTGTGTGTGTGTGCCTTGGAAGATCATAGTGTAGCCTACGCAAAGCACT
>CAFUXE010000008.1:157706-205374 GCA_903364295.1 Serranus cabrilla | reverse complement strand
CCCACCTCAGAGATGGACACTGTAAGGATGAGAAGAAATGAAATAAATAAATAGATGAAATAAAGTGTGTCTGTGTGTTGGGTCGTTGGGTGGGTGGGGGGGCCCCAGGGGGCCCCTTGCCACCAGGTGCAGCCTGATATATTGGCTGCTCATGTTATCAGTGAGGCCCCCCCATCTACCGTCATTTTTACTGCTTCCTCTCCCCTCTGGTGGTGGCAATTTTCTAATCTTGCCGGGTTCCGCTACCAGAATGCGTTTTTTAGACATCACTGCCGCCTGACGGTTTTTAGCTAATGCTATTTTGTGCCATAAATCCTGGTTGAAATACTGTATCTACCTGTCCTTTGGTTAGATAGGAGACATTTGGCTCTAGATGACCGCACATGCCCCTATATATCCCCTTGTTGTAAAACATAGGATTGGGTATCGTGCGCTTGCCGGCTGAGGGATAAAGAGGCTTTGGCGGTGTTACTGCATATGGGGTCATTTGAAGACGAATGGCACTTGTCGGAGATAGAGGGGTTTATATGTTGTATTATTTGCAACGATTGAAGGGTTAACCCAAGGGGATAATTCACTGCAAGTGCAATTTAAGGATTTAAAGTTGTTATTTATATTAAAACAGATCATTTGGAACTTCCATTGTCCCTTTTATTCCTTAACTCCCAAGATTACAAGCAGATGGTATTAAGCCTCGCGAAAAATCATCTAATCTGTGGGAGGATACAGAGTGATTTTTTTCAGGAAGTCATTTACTGTATCAATCCTGCACATGTCATCAGATTAAATGTGCTTCATGTAACCTTGCACAAAACTTGAAAAATCATTTAAATATTGCGGGAACAATTTACCTACATATTGCTCTTTCTACAGTGACATGACACCTGACCTTAACGACCTCTCATATAAATACCACCAAACCTAATCACACACTCTCCCCTCTTAAATTCCACTCGACTGTCACCTCTTTAGCCCTCTTCCCTGTGGCAGCCCTCTATATGCGTGTGGCTCGCACACACAGTTTTTTTAGCCTCAGGGGGTGGGGTTTTTATATACACACATATACACACATTGACCAGTGTAGGCTGCCTGTTTGATACCAAGTATCTCCTGACCCACCCTGACCTCCCTCTTGTACACACACAGCCAGATTGCTTTGTGAAATAAAGCTGTCAGTTGCAGGACCCAAATAAAAAACAACCCCCCCTCAGTACTCCATGCCCCTGACACCTCTGAAATATAGATATAAATTTGAAGCGGATTAGTTTTTTTGATCTTAATTCAAGTTTTGACAACGTATAGTAAGGAAGGAGTTGGTTGGAATCAGTTTTGGTGTGAGAAAAATTAATTAAACTCAAATTTGATAAAGAGTTGATGTTGCTTTTTTGTCTACAAAAACGGCCGAGGAGTAGCTGCACTGTTGTAAGTCATGTCTGATAAAAGACTTTAAATGTCATTTGTTTCTGTAGCTGGGACTCTTGGTTAAAGGAAATGGCGTGTAGCAGTGCATGGACGTTCCACTCGTGTGTGTATGTGTCATATTTACTGAAGCCAGATATCAACAACACACTAAAGCAGTCAAAGTGGCAGCCCAGAGTGTTGAGGCATTCCTGCCTGATAGAAGTACAGTATGAAATCTAAGATGCCCTGGAGCCTGCTGAAGCCCCCCAGTCTGTTTGAGAGCTGTGCAAACAAATGGGTTTTCTGTGATTGCCGTTTATTTTGGTCTGGCTGGAAGATGCGTGTGTGAAACAAGGAGGCCTCCGAAGTTAAAGTCATAGAGCAGCTGCTCAGGTTTTGTCCTGGAATTGTGAGGAGGACAATTCAATAGTCTACAATAGCCCACTCCATCTAGTTATGTTCATTAGTAATTGTGACGGCTTAATATAGGTGATAACAGGAAAACCTGTATAAAAAATTAAAATGTTAAAGGTTAAGTGCACAAATTAGGCTCCCATTTAATACAAAAATATATCTGTAATGGAAGAAAAATACATAGTTAGGCTGATCAAAGAATAAAAGATCACGGATGTTCAACTAATAAAGTATAGATGAACTTTAGATATTTGTTCTTAACAGTGAATTGGAAAGTCGTCTACTTAACCCAAAAGCTGACACTGTCATCTCATTTCTTACAGAACTGCGCCAGTTCCCGACCATCCAGCTCAGTTACCAGCTCACGTCCTGTCAGTTTCCCACTAACAACCCCGAGCCAGGAGGAGGAGGCCACCCCTACCTACACATCCAGCGACACCCCCGGCCCGGGGAAGGAGGGAATGACGACCAGAGGTGAGATATCAGAGCAATACCGCACAACCATAAGGCCTCTCCACTTTTAATGTGTTTCCTGGTCTGACAAGACAATACGTTAGCTGATATAAGAAAAAGTAATTACGTAAAAGTAAGTCCCATTCATGTTTTTAAAGTTGAAGGTGTAATGACAAGGATAAACCACTAAAACAAACAGATAGCCACAAAAGACACATGCATTCAATGTCTCATCATACATTTGTCCACACAAATGCTGCAGCAGGTTCACATCTTTCACGTATGTATACATATGTGTGTGTGTGTGAGAGGGTGTCATTGGAACTCATTGAATGGGAATAACAGAAGATATTTGGATGAATTGGTTACAGTCCCACATTCTTACACACCTGAACTATCAGCACTTTTAAATTCCATTGAATTCATCTGTGAAAAGGCTTGGCTGCTTCTGAGGTACTAAACTTTACAGTTAAAATAAAACAAATTACAAGCTACTTCTGAACTGAACATTTACAAAAAGCAAGGCTACAGGTGCTGCCCTCTTCAAGAGAGCAGCATTAATAATAAAAAAAAAGGTACACAACCCAAAATTATTTCATGTATTCTTATACAGTCAGATTCCATCGTTCACTCTAATTAAAAAAGATAGCACATGATGGGTGGCCTTCCTTGTTCTGTTTAAGTGATGGTGGATTTGTTGTGCTTTTTGAGATGCAAGGCCATCAGAGAAATCAAATTAGCAAGCAATCTTGTGACTCGCTATTATGTTCAGTTCCAACGGAAGCTGGTTCAGATCCTCTGATCGGCGAAAAACTGTGCAAGATAAGTGAAGTAAAGATAGTAGTAATATAGTATATAACACCAAATCACTGTAACTGTATTCAAGAGTTAAACAGGAATATAAATAAGTATTATAAGGGGTAATTGCTTGACTTCAGTGGCAGTTGATAAATGAAAGCAGCCAGATTTAGGGAGATCTAGAAGTTGCAACTGCCTACGTTGCAGTGCAAACCAAAAAAGGAAAACGGCCTGACAAAAAACACAATAGAATCATATCGACGAAGCATTTCAAGACTTATAGTTCAGCCTTCTGCTTACCATAGCCAAAGGCTCACAGCTGCAGCTGAGGTCATGGCTGCAGAATGTAACATTTTCTCTCTATCTGTCAAATGCTTCATATATTATCATATTTGTAGCTAGCTATAGCTTCTAATCGCAGTATGTCATCTCAAAGAGCTTCCCAGGCCCACAAGTTTGCCAGAAACAAGAACATAACAACTAAAAAACAAGATGATAGTTCCAGTAGAATTGCTGCTATAAAACAGCATCAGGATCACAGTCAACATCGGGATGAATGAATAGTACTCGTACAGGTTACAGGTTTCCAAAAAACTGCCTACCCCAGCTTTAAGTTTATAATGTCACATTTCTGTTAAATTTGTAGAGGTGCTGATTCAACTTAATGGCTATTTAAGTGGTGGTTTTAGTTCATTTGTTGTGTGGAGATGTTTGTTATATCTACCTTCATTGATATTTAAATTGGTCGTCAAA
The DNA here is from genome assembly GCA_903364295.1 of Serranus cabrilla. Taxonomy (NCBI): domain Eukaryota; kingdom Metazoa; phylum Chordata; class Actinopteri; order Perciformes; family Serranidae; genus Serranus; species Serranus cabrilla. The sequence continues at coordinate 201,555 of CAFUXE010000008.1, read as the reverse complement.
TAGACACAATACAGGCTTCAAAATGATCACAAAGCTGAATCAAGTTTTATCTACGTCGATTCCCCCCCCACTGTTTCCCCACAGGCATATCTGCAAGGCATTACGGCAAGTTACTCTGAAACAGAGTAGCGGCTGGCCCGTTGAGTGAAATCAGACATCAGAAATCTCCTGTTAAACTTGAACACTAACCAGACACCCTGGCTTCAATCTAGCTGCCTGACCCATGCTGCACTCAGCAGATTTAAGAGTCATTTTGTTGTGGAAAAGATTGGAGACACCGGTTTCAAAGCAGGAAAAGAAAGACGGAGAGGTCGATTCCTGGTTTCATTCTGTAATTTAAAGCAGTTCTTAGTGTCACTAGCTCTGTTGCCCTAGTTGATGCAGCATTTGCAGCATTAAAGCCATTTTTCTTTTTACCTGAGATTTATTTATTTATAAAGAAAAGAAAAGAAAGGTTTATGATAATGTGTCTTCGTAAATGACAAAGTATATCACTAATAATAATATAACAATTTAATATTCAAAATTATTGCAAGATAACATATTGCGTGGGTCATGCTTTATGACTTGCACAGTAATGATATTCACATTTGAATAGCACCTGTGCTGTGTGTTATTGCTCCTTGTTGCCGCTCTGTGCACCTCTCAGACTGATTTACAGTGTTTCCTTTGCAGGTGATTTGCATGGTCCTCAGCACTATTACTGTCTCTTCCATTCACTCAGCGCGCAGTAGTTAAATCAGTCCCTACGTCATATTTACATGACTGAGCCTCCGATGCAACCTGACAAATCAAACTCGGCAGCCGAAATCATGTTTTTGATGTAACACAATTGCAGAATCAGTTGATTGTCGGTTGATATTATTCGGCCCGTTTGCTGCCCCTCCGATCTGCTCCAGACTCAATGCTACAGCATGCAAATGTGATCAGCTCCGTGTGATTGAGTGCTGGGGACGGGCTGGTGGCCGAGTGCTCATACGCTGCAGACTACTGCTGCTGTATGCCAATGATCATCCAGCAGGGCACAAAGAGGCAAACATGCACTCTAACCACTGACTGTAATTCACTGTAACCAATCATCATGATGACCCAAACTCACATAACTATAATCTTATTCTGCACAGTGTTTCCCGCCTTTTTTCTAGCAGCAGTGCTAAAGTTTTATTGCCCTTGCCATTTAAATTTTTTTTACATATAATAAACCTACCTCTCCTTTTCCACCTAACCTGATACTGGCCTATCAAAGGCTTATCATATTGGTGTATATGCTGTCTGATATGTACGGTTATGATAACTTTTTATACACAATATACACTGCAGAAAATGCTGCTTGGTGTAATTTCGAAACGTGTTATTATGATTATTTTTGTAAGTAGTCAGCAATTGACTGAAACTAAACAGTAATGATGTTTATTTAGCTATTTATTTTATTCCCATTTGTTCTTTATTTACTCAGTTATCATTTATAGAATTGGCTGACAATGTAATGCATTGTTTGTGTAATTTATAACAAATAGTATCTGATAAAGTTGTTTTAAGAAGTAGCTCCCTGGGTACATTTGCAGAGTGGTTAAAACTCTGTGCACAATCCACATTAAAAATTAATCTAAACTATAGCAAGCAGTGCAACACATTACAATGTAATCTATATATCATTTTTGAGCAAGCATCATTTTGATAATTAGTCAGTTTAAAAAAAGGAACACAGAGTTTGCATGTTCTCTATATGTCAGTGTTGGTTCTCTTCTGCAAAGACATGCAGCTTAGGTTTAAGTGATGACTCTAAATTGCCCGTAGGAGTGAATGAGAGCGGGAATGGATGTGTCAGCCCTTTGTTAGTCTGGCGACCTGTCCTGAGTGTACCCCGCCTCTCGCCCAATGTCAGCTGAGTTGGGATAAGCGGTTAAGGATAATAAATGAATGAATAAATGAATGCAAAGACCAGAATTAGCAGAATCATGCTTTTTGGGGGGTGATGGCCCGACAATACCTGTGCTTTTATTTTGACTGTAGTCGCCACATATGGCACAATATGCTCTCTAATCACAAAACATAAACAACAAACAAGCAGATGGGCCCCGTCTTTTGACAACAATTACCACACCATCTCCTAAGTGATAGTGGTAGCTTGCATGCACAAGGTCAAGCCCTTCTTATGTCTTTTCCATCTTTCTGTTTACTCAAGTTGGTTGGCACAAATGTCCAAGGCAGACAGCGGATTATGTTGAGGTTACATGGTGAAAAATGTGAACAAAATAAAGCACATATTTGCTGTGAGCACAAGAGAAGGACAAGTGCATAATGAAAGAATAGGGGGTGAAGTGTGGGGGGGATATGAATTGAAAGGGGAAGGGTTGTGTGGGCTGTGTGTGTGTGAGTCTGTGAGTGTTCCTTTCCTGATGAGATGGCCCCACACAAAGGCTGAGTTGAAGGTTGTGAGCCCTTTTAAGCTGGAATAATATGCTGGATCACAAGTGTTACCTCACATCATGTTCTTGCTTTGTTAAAGCCTCCTTCTCCACTAACAAAGATAGTGAAGCAGTTACTTTTCTTTCATTTCATGTTTAGAATTCAAAAGGTCACTGTGTTTCCATGCGGGGGTCTCTTTTGCTTCAATCTGTGTTTGACTGGAATGTAGGTATTGTTTTACTTCTGAGAGATTGTAGTACGTCCTGCTGTGCTTGTTCAGTTTGTGTCAGTATTTGATGGTTCAATGGAGATGGCACCTTTTCTTTAATGTCTTCTTAATATCAGAGTTTTTAGCCATGATTTTAAGTGTAGTGATGTTCACATACCTTGTTCACCAGGTACCTGTAACAGAGAAAAGAAATAGCATTGTGCAGTTTCATGAGTCTCCTCGAGTTCATCATAGAAAACCTGTTCTTTGGTGTCATTTCCAGTTTACGTAACCCATCTTGTAGGAACCATATGCCTGCATATTGCTGACATCTGACACCCCTTCCCCTTCCTCTTTTCCTAACATGTGTTCCTCAGCATCCCTCGCAATTAGGGGCCTTGTAGATAAAATAGTGTGGCGGCCTATTGCATGCATCTCCTGCAGATTACACACAGATCCTTCGCTGACACCACCACGGGGTTGGCTCCCCCTTGCCTCCATCCACCCTCCACACCATCACCTGTCATGCATGTTTAGCCCAGATCATTGACATGCAGCAGGATCTCCTGCTCTGCAAATACAGACAAAATGAAATATTCCCTTGTGTAATGACAGCATGTTTGCAGCAATTTCATCTGGGTGCTTGCTGTTGAATGAGTTTCTTCTATTGGCGGGTGCACCTCTGTAGACCATGCACTCTGGAAACTTTACATCACAAACAGTCAAATATCAAAATGTTTTCAATTTTCTCAATCTATCAAGGAAAATTAGGATATTTTAAATAAATATGATAAATATTGGTTGCCTCTCACCACACACACACTGCTTGCTAACTTCACCAACAGGACAGTCCGTATCATACATATTGTCATATTGCAATTCTATGCAATGCAATGCTGTAAAACGCATATCGGTCATTTTGACAAATGAGTCGTTACAGGTTGTATCGACAAAACACTTATTCTGTCATTTAGGTTGGAGATTTTGATCATATCATGGTGTCAGTATTACAGATGTATTATCATGAGTGATTTTTAAAATACAATCAGGATTCCAAAAACAGTGGGGCGCTATGTAAAACATAATAACATTGAGAATTTACAGATTATATTTACAAAATACTCAATTTTTTCAGTTTGAACATTAAATCTTCCAGTTTGCATTTAATGTATCTCAAAGTGGATTAGCAAGTTATCGAAATCTGTTTTATTTTTGTTTTAGACAGCCAAACCACCAGCTTTTTGGGAATTGAGCTTGCATATGAATACTGGTTTATTGAGGAATGTCATGCTTGAAAATGGGACACAGTCACTTAAACAAACTGAAAGCAGCTGCTGCGTGCTTGACCTTTCTCTTGCTGTTTCTTTTATGTAGGAATTTTGCTCATTTGGAGCTACATGTCTAAATCTGTTATTGTGGCAGGAATTCATTATGATTTCAAACATCCTTGATTGTCACTCAAGTGTACTAAATGCATGAATGTGTGATTCATCTTGCATGTCTTGCTCAGAGTGTTACGTGATGATATCCTTGTACTATGTGCACGTATCCTACAACTATGTGCACATACTGTTAGTGTCATTTTTAATTAAGGTTTTTTTTCTCACTTTTTTCACTTTCACTTCTTATAACGGAAGGTAGAAGTATTATGGCTTGAATTGAGTGTCTGTGTGGTCGGAAGTCTGTTTTTAACATTGCAAGAAATGTTTGCAGTGAAGTGTGACCTATTTTACTGGTCAATTTAAAAACAGAAGTTAGAATTCCCAGGCTCAAGAGGGCGGAGTAACCGTTTTTTTCCTAGTTGAATTTGGTATAAAACTGTTGTTCCAGGCCACTGTTATTTGGAGACACCAAACATGCATTTGGAGGGAAAATGTGTTGCTTTGGGAATTGACATCACATTGCTAATTAACACAAGATAACTAAAGACACTGGAGGTGAGCTTTGTGTGACAGAGAGGTATTTGGCCTCTGAGCGGCGCCTCGTGTTCAATGTCTCGCTGATGAAAAGTGATGTGTACTAATTCTACATCTGCTCAAACCAAACAGGGCTGGAAAGTTCAGCCAAGTCCCAAAAAAATCACTTCCTCACAATTCATCTTCCCCTGCCCTCTCTCTGTGCACAAATTAAATTTGACGATTTTCCCCGCATCCTTTTTGCATTTCGAGGTGATGGGCAAATAAGTGAGATTTGTGTGTGTGTATATGTGTGTGAGTGTGGATTGAGGATTTGGCTGGTTGGCTTGGCTGTTTAGAGGATATGTGGCCCTGAAATGGGCTCTTGTCATGTGGGCTGAAGCTTTGAGGACTTGATTGTAGCCTCAGTGTAAATACCCAAACAAACAGGCAACAGTGAAAATGTGCTCCGGGTTCGCCATGTATTTACATTCCTCTTCCTCTCTCCCGCTTGGCTTCTTCACTCTCGCTTCTTCTTGTGTCTGATTTGTTAATTTGTATTTACTTGCTAGATTTCCTTTCTTCTTTCTTCTTTTGCTCCCTCTCTTCCTGTGACACACACTCCTTCCACCCCCTTTATTCTCTCCGTTTGGGATGATATTTCACATATTTGCGGCTCCAAGTGTCACGGCTAAATTTGGAGAAAGACTTTGTGACAGGAATTAAGATTTAAATTGTCAGTTAACGCACTTGTTAACTATTTATCACTGTTGTGTGAAAAATCTCAAAAACCTTCTTAGATCATTTGAAACAACTGCTTTTCCTGCACTCGTACTACATTCTGGCATTTCATATTCATCACACCCAATGAAACAAATCCAGAGATGAAATATTGAGCCCATTTGGTTGTTCTTAAGTGGCTTTAAGCGCAACTGTTTATGCATATTCTCCCAGCCGCTACAAAGCGTACCAGGCTTCTCGAATTTGTTTTCCGCAGCTGTTCTGCATAACAACGCCACGCTATCACGCACAGGGCGAAAGTCTGGTGAAGGGAATCGATTCATAATTCAAAGAAACAACAAGGCACAAGCTGTGGCGTTGTCAGATATAACAAATTGAGGAGGAAAAGAGTTGAATTTGTATCTGCTTACAGAGGTTGACTGCATTATACATACTGCAGGTGCCGCTGAGTGCGTGGTAATAGGATATATGATGGATGGCCAAGCCGCATGGGCTCCCATTCCTCTGGGTTATTCATCTATTTATCTGCTTATTTATTTATTCCTTCACCCAGAGAGACCCTCACAAACTCAGGATTTGCCTAAGGTGCAATAGTACCTAACAGAGGCCGAGCGTTGGCCAGTATGGAAACGGTCCTGAGCTCTCTGAGATCTGGAAGCCAGAACTACTGATGTCTGCGCTGATGTTCATTGGTGCTGTTGGTGGTTTAAGGATGCCTGTAGTTTGTTGAATCTTGATAGTTTTTCTAAACAAAACCATGACACATTTTTCCGTAGGAGCTTCTTAGAAACCACAAAGTGGAACAAACAAATGGAACTCATATTGCACAGAAATATACTTGATCATGCACGCAAAGTAACATTTTTCAACATGTTAGAGTCAAACTTTTGTCTCTTTGTTAACAGGATTGTTAACAGTACTTTCTGTATCGAGAGATGGTGAAGCGGTCAACCCCCCTCATATGGAGTCAGAGAGCAAAAACAGCAGAAAGCATTGGTCATAATGCAACCATTGCCTGTCATTTGACAACAATTTAACATTTTATTAGCTTGGTTCTCCAAGATCTCCAACCTAAAGAACTGAATGGCCCATTTTCCAGATATCAGTTGGTTGCACCAGAACCCTAAAAATATCAACCCCTACCCCGAGATGCTAAATCGTCGTAGATTATCAGAGATTGCTCGTACCCCTGCTGGTGTCGGACTGAATCCCATCAAAATATCCTTCATCATGCAAACCAGTTCTATTTTGCTTCCCACATCTTTCCTTCTATCTAAATAAACAAAAAAATCTAAAAGTTCCACCTTGTGTAATGAAAAGGAACACAGTCATGATATTAAAGTCATTCAAATCAAACTGGGGCACTTTGTAAAAAAAAAAAAAAGAATTATTTTTTCTGAAGAATGTTTGATTGATAAAATTCAATTACAGCAATCAGTCAGCCAACATAAAACCCAAGCCTACAGGGACAGGCAGCCTTTGATCAGACACAAGCGTCTGCTAACTGCCTTTCATGTTTAACCCTGTCACTGCTCCCCTGTTAACTGTGTCACACAAAGACCTGCGTGGGCCCTGGGGCAGGTCACCTCTCCTGGGCCAAGCTGTCTCCCAGTGTACCACCCCCCCCGCCCCCCCGCTGCATCAGCCGAGAGGGAGCACTACACTCCGTCTTAGTGAATATGCAGTGTTAAGAGATGCACTTCACAATATTTTTATATAAAAATACATCAGCCTAAATCACAAATGTGCAAATTCTGTGTGTGTGCATTTAAACACACACTCGCATGACAATTTTGCTGCAAGTGTCTTAACACAGTACTAAAGCATTCCCCACTACTAACATCGTGCAGCTGCCAACAGCACCTCTAAACCAATATCAGCACCTCCGCCTCCTCCCCCCCAGAACATTTTTCCATCGTCCTCATCTCAACAGCCCATGGCAACGACATAGCCGGCAGCTTACGACGCAGCAAAGTGGGGAAGAGGGAGGGGGGAATGGGGTAAGGGGGGGAGTCAGGCCGTAGATCAGGGCAGGGAGGATGGCGGCGCGACCAGGGGGTGACAGGGGAATAACATCCCTTTCTCCTCAATCGACAGGGACCATAACTCCTGCCTCTCCAGGGACAGATTGAGAAAGGCAATAGCCCAAGGGGCTGTGAAGCACGGATGCTTAGGAGAATTGAAAGTTAAAAGAAAAACGCAGTTTGCCGAGCCACTGCCACTGATTCAGCCCACAGCACCGCTCCTCGCTACTGGAATTTTCTTATTTCTTGTAGTTCTTTTTTTTTTTTGTAAAACGGCAGTAGAAAGGCCCAAGTGGCATACTGTCCATATAGATGATCAAACAATAAATCTCAGAGGGTTGGCGTGTAGTATTTTCCCCACTTTTGGAGAGTTTTCTGCACTTATTGAAGTTAGTGGGATAATGTGCACATATTTCTTTTTTAGTGACCTGAGGAGTTGGCCTCATTGGCCTACAGTAAAGTGTTTTTTGGTGGGAGAGGTTGATAAGATGAAAATTGTTTCTTAACTTGACTTCACTGGTCACAATTTTCACAATTGGCTGAAAACATCATCTTGGCACTATGTTTTCACACAGCCAGTAACAAAATTTTCCTGTGCATTACCACCTTTTTGCCACCTTGACTCTTCTCGACTTGCTCTTTTTTTAGTTTTTTTGTAAGCAAAGTTGTGGATAGCACCTGGTGCTTTTTTTGTATCAGCAAGGTTGAGGTTCCAAGCAAGCTGAGCCAATACTAGAAGGTAGACCACTGACCGTAGCAAAGCTACTATCAATAGTAACCACAACTGTTTGCGTTTTGCAGGCGGTTTGTGCAGGTTTACTCCTGCAGTGCTGGTATAATGTAAAAGTCTTCTCTGGTTTATCATATAAACACAAATGATGAAACACGAAGAAGGCAAAAGGAAATAAATATAGATTAATGTCCACTGAATACTTTATGTCGTGAAGTGTGTGTGTGTGTGCTGCAGAATAATGTATATAGTGATACAGTAATAGTATAACGTGGTTAAATCAATGTTTAATTGCTATGTGATTATACAATGAGTTCTGTGTCAGCAAGTGAATCACAGCTCCCTTCTCTTTCTGTTTTATTTTGTTTATTTCAAACGTTTTATCACTCTCCCTTCACTTTATTCAAATTTCTCACTTTCTGCTCTCTAAAAAATCCTTCTCTCAGCTCCAGTCCTTCTCTTCTTTCTCTTGCTTTTCTTTCTCTCTTCCCTCCATCCTCCCTCTGTGTCTTTTTCCATACTCTCCGTCACTCACTCCACTCCTCCGTTTGGAGTGGGTGGGGAGCAGGCGGGTAGCAGCTTTTATAGCCTGATCAATTTTACAGTGGCTTATTGAATAGCTTTTAATGCCCTCCTTTACTTTCAGTTGTAACCCGCGGAGTGTCTGCCGCTCCAGGGCTGATGTGATGGCTCGCCAGAGAGAGAGAGACAATAAATTTTAATACATCGTCTCTGGAAAATTACACATGTTTAATCATTGATTTTTATTGGCTCATCATGATAACATTATCCCAGTGGGTGAGGGTGGACAAAAGAGCAGCTCATAAAAGAAAAGAGGTTGAATTAGTTATGGCATTTTAAAGAGTGAAGTTGACAAAATGAAATGTTGGCATAACCAACTTCCTTTATCTATTATACAGTGTATTGATTGGTGTTATAAATGTTATATTCATGGACCATTTGATGCAGTGACCCTTTCACCAATGGAACCTGCTCCAGGAATTTTTTAGTGTGTCAGTTTGTTGAGACCAAATACAAAATGAAACACCAACAATGACTGTATATATTTTAACAGCCAAGGAATTAAAAGACAAATTTAATTTTAAATGATGCACAGGCCAAATAATATTGTGTATGTTATTTATTATGGGGCTGTATGGCAATAGTACATTGGTGTTTTTTTTTTTTAAAGGGCCTACTCTTTAATGGTCAGATATCTCCACTTTACTGAAGTAGAAATAAACTTAAAGTATCTTTCTACATGTTGCTGCTTTCCAGTGGCAAGAGATCATTGAAATGGCATTGAGTCTATAGTAAAAAAGGTTGTTTTTGAAAGCTTTTTGTTTTACCATTAGCCTGTGAAAAACCCAGAAATCTTCCACCTTGTTAAGTTGGTTAGGACCAAGTTTGTGCAATTTGTTTGGATGCACAAAAAAACAATAGATATGGAGTTTGTTTCCTCAAACAAGTATTAAGTATTAAGTATTAAGTATAAGTATAAGTATAAGTATTGTTACATACATCCTTTATCCCGTAGACATTCTGTCTCTTCTTTGTCTTTTTCCCAATTTCGTCTTTTTTTAGCCTTTGTGTCATTATACGTTTTTTTGTTTAATGCTATGTGAAAGATTGACTTGTAGATAAAGTAGAAGGGCAACTCCAGATATCCGACAAAGCCATATGCCATGAATTGCAATTTATAAAAAAAAAAATTTAAAAAGTTAGATACGCCCCATGATTCTGATCTGTTCCAAATTTGATTGGGTTCATCCTCGGCCCATGCTCCACCCTTCCAGCAAGTTTAATGAAAATCGGACCAGTCATTTTTCTGTAATCCAGCTGACAAACAAACAAACTGAACCAAAAGCTCATTGGTGGAGGTAAAAATGACTGAAGAGAACTGAAATTAAATCTGGTTTAATCAAGGAAATGCAAAAAGTTGCAGAAAAATAGCTTCTTTTCTGTCTGTCGGATCCTTTGTGATTCACCTCGACAACTGGAGTGCATGAAAGGTGAAGTTTAAATGTGTGTGCACCAAGATTTATCGTCTGCATATTAAAAAAATATCAGGATCATTAAGTCCAACTCTCCTGCCATCAAGCTGATGAAAGCTGGCAAACACACATACCTCATAATGCCTGGTGTCTATGCCAGTGTGTGTGTGTGTGTGGGTAAAAGGAATGTGATAAGGTAGATTGACTTCTAATATAAATGGTAGAGGTGTCTACTGACATCCGTATAGCTGTGCCCTTTGTGTCCCTGCCTGGCAACCTTATTCTCTCCTTGTGTGTCTGTGTGTGTTTGTGTATGTTTGAAAGATTAGAATGCAATATGCTCTTATTTTTTCATTCTTGTTTGCAAATACTGTATTGAAGTTTGTGCATGTGTGTGTGACAGTCTGTGGCGATTAGTTTTATTCAGTTGGCATTACTCGCATGATCGTTGAGATAGGAATATTACCACAATATTAATCAACTCTGCACAGTAATATGAATATTAATACAACAATCTCTTTCTATGTCTTGCTCTCTCTCTCTCTTACACACACCACACATAGAACACACACACTAACACACACTAGGGGCAGGTTAGCCCTCCTCCACACCGGCACCTGCTCCGTTGAAGGTGAAAGAAGTGCTCACTTGAGCTCATTGAAAAGTAGATGTGACAGTAAATTTTTCAGGCCCTTGTGAGATGGGAGATCTTGTTATAGCAGTCAGGATGGGGGTCAGGGCAGTGGCTGCTTGATGATTGAGGAAAAGAGAAGTAAATTCATTCTGCTTCGGGCACTTTGTCAAGTGCCAGTAGCTTACTGTTGAGAGCCACTCACCCATCACCGTGTTACGGCCCCAGAGGTCACCTCCACCGCCATAAATCTGCCTCGCCTGCTAAACCTACTGCCTTCCCCCGGCTGAGCACGAGCAGGCAGAGAGGCTGCAGCTGCTGCTGCTGCTGCTCCTCATAGTCACTCAAATGAAAAAAAAAGACAGAGGGGAGAATATAGATTCTCCTTTTGATGCTGCTGATGGTGTAAGAGCAGGACACTGGATGTGCTGTGCCACAGGGGGGATGTGCACCTATGAACTAATGGTTGTGTTGGATGTGAAAAACGATAGATGGATTGCACATGTATTTATAGTGAAGGGCTTTCTTTTGTCGGTTTTAAAATAAGGGCTTGTGTGTGTTTGCATATGCATTTTGTGACTAGGTGTCATATGGTGTCTTAGTGTAATTAAAAAAGGATTTTTCCATTTTTAGATGTTAATTTTGGCTTCCTGAAAATGATCATGGTGCCCAGATTGTACACAAACATCACAGAGGCGGGAAAATATGACAAAAGAAGACCGATGATGTAGTCGCTATAAACTGTTTTTTCAGACGGACAAATAAAACTAATAATCAATTAACATAGTCATTCCTGCATCACCTGCATTACACACAAGCCAAAAGAAAGAAGAGGTTTTTCAAAAAAAGAGGTTGTGCAGGAGATAGAAGCTAGTTGGGAAAACAGAGGAAAGAAAACCAAGTGATGTACAACTGAAATAGGGGCATGGGAAGTCTACATATACACACTCTACTAAACAGAGTAAAAGAATATTGAAAACTTGAGCAGTACAGTTTCTCCAACATTACCTGTTGCTTCTGCATTTACCTAAATATTACAGAGAGTTTTACTGTCCTGCATCACACAGGTACATCCAAGTGAATGGCTGCCTTAAAACAATGCATAAAAAACTGCATTAATACACTTTGAGTTATTACAATACTTTGCGTTAGCAGCAGCACTTTAAAATGCTGTACGCTGCAGCTCATTTACATAGACTGTGTTCATAAATACTAAATCTTGAATTCAAAGGTTGCAGCCAAAATCAGCCTCTTAGGGTCGAAGAAACGTGCAGCTACACACAAGAAGAAAATATGTTCATTGCTTTAATACACATGGGACAGGAGGCCACAAGAGTGCTACCTTTTTAAGGCTGGAGTCCACCAACACTGCTTGATGTTGAGCCATTTTTTTGTGATTAATTGAAAGATTGGTGGTTTGAGGATTTTTTAGTGTTTTAGCACTGCCAACCCTAGACTTCATCAGAAGTTGTTCCAAGACACATAGGAAGCAAAAAAATGACTGTTAATACTTAATGAGGACCAAAAAAAATATTGCAACATTTTGACCCCCAAAGATTCAGTGAAGTCCTGTCACTTTTTACAGTGTGGGTAGGACTACAGTTTCTGTGCTCAGCCTCATATTCTTTCATAGGGTCGCACCAAAACAGACACCAACCATACACAAAACCATCGCGGATCCTGTTCGGTCTTTCTAAATTGATAATTGCTATATCACAAAATTATTCATATCTTTTACCATGTGCTAACATTTTTCTCGGATGATGGTAGAGGACTAGAGTCAGTAAAGGAAAAAGGATCCGGATCTGGTGTGGGGCGTCTGTGTGTTTATATGTGCGTGTGAGTGTGTTGTTATTTTTTTCGTACACATGCTTGTCCACATGTGTAAAGACTGCGAGTGATTGCCTCTTTCTGAAGTGTGTCATCTCGCACCGTAATTACACCTGCCCTAACTATGCGTGTGCATATGCGTTCAACTTCATGTGCGAGTGTGTATGTGCGTGCACGCGCCTTTCAAGCTTGTAGTGTATGAGCGTCAGCCTGCTTTCAATATAGCCTCTTATTAGGTGGTGATTATCCTGCCTGCATCTGGCTTCTTTCAGCCTTTGACTGGAAGTTGGAAAGGCCAGGGGCACCCTGGGAAGAAAGGAGTGAAAACTTCCTGAACCCAGCTTTCACCCCCCACCCCTCAACTCCAGCGTACTCCCCAACCTCTCAAGCAGCCTCCTTACATTTGCACGAGTGTTTTTTCTGTAAACAATAGGAAATTCTGAATTGGGCGAGGAAATGTCTAGGTGGTGCTCACTTTGTTTGCATGCAAGGATAGATAATGTAGGCCCATAAAGGTATTGTAGAAGTTACCCTTCAAATACGTTCTACCTGATCTGCAAATGCATTCACTGTATTATGTGTCTGCCCTGAAGTAATCTGAGAATTAATGGCCAAACTTCTGGCTCACAGCTAACCCAGAGTTTACTGCAGAACTCTTGCAAATTTAATTACAATTCTGTATGTATTATGTTTCAATTTAGAGACTCAGAAAATCCTAATACAGTATTTTATCAGCAACCCTTCTATACAGTGGCTGCTTTAATGGGGGGTAACTACATTTACTTAGTCACAGTAAACTACAAACTAGTGTGGAAGCGTATTGGTATGCCTTTCCTCTAATGCTACATGCTGAAATGTCTAGCTGTATTGAGGTGAAAAGGTCAATACTCACCTTCCCTCAAGAAATATTATCACGTTTTTCTTTTTTTCTGCACAAAAATGACCCTAGCCCAGCCAGCATAAGCAAAGCACTATGGTGCTAATCCTTAATTTCCCGCTTCAACACAGTCACACACCTACGCACATCATTTCCTGTTCCTCTACTCCAGCTAAACTGACATAGCACCATTGGAGGACCGTAAATTGCAATATCATAATCTAAAAAATTAACTGTGATGCAGATAAGAAGACAAAACTGAAGAATAAGAAGAAGAAATGGATAGCAGACAGGGAGAAAACAGTATGGCAGGATCCCGAGGGCCTGGCCGGGGGCTTTGTAAGAGCCCATACATCAGCTGTCACCCGATGGGCTTCCAAAGAGCCACAACAGAGAAACACAATAGACTGGACAGATGGTCCCAAACAAACTGCAGTGGGTTTGATGCTATTAAAAGCTGTTTACCTCATGCCAGACGCCAGCAAGTGTAGTGGATGCATTGTGTGATCATTTCTGAATGACTCAATTTGTGTGTGTGTGCGTGTTTGACTACCAGCTTCTGGTGTGTCAGCGAACCCTCTGGTGTGTTTTTAGCCACCAAATGACCATTCGTACTTTAAGGGAGATGTGTGTGTGCGTGTGTGTAGTTTTCTCATAATTAAGATACAATCAAAGACAACACGTGATGGCGAAGCACAAACACATTTATGATTGATTTGCCCAAAGTGGATGCCAGCCAACTCTGTAGGCCATGACAAACTTTTGGCTTATAACCAATAACCGGACAAATATAAAACAGACCCCCTTCTCTGTCCCTCCCCCCCTCCCTCCCATCCTCTCCTCCTTCCTCTCCCCTTCATCTGCTCTCCTAAAGAGCGACTCTGACACCTCAGAGTGATGAACTCCTTCGACGCGCTGACCTTTCTCCTCCGGACTAGTCACCCGCCCTCCTGCCCTCTTCCATGTAGATGAGACAGAGACAGATGAAGATATTTTGCAATGTGTGTGCATGTGTGGATGTCAGTGGGGATGGTGGGCGGGGATGTCATGCAGTGACACAGTGAAATTAGTTTTGGTGTTGGTGGATGGCGACCGACCCACCTTCAGATCAGCAGTCAACCAGGGAGATTAATCCAGACGCAGGAGGCCTGTTGGAGAGCAGTCATGACAGGCCCTGAGCGAGAGGAGAGAGACAGGCAGGTAGACAGACAGATGGGGCGGATGGGTTCATGACAATGATATACCTACTGAGATTGTGTCCATATATCTATCTGTGTAACTTTCAGGTTTAACATACAGATTGTTGGCCTGCTGGGGACATGAATAATGTAAAGACCAAGTTTCTTCACAATGACATGTAAAAATAGACCAAATTTAGCATAATTCCTGCACTCTGAATCATTAACCAGTTTATGTAGGTCTGTCATTGCTCTACGGGATTATAACCCTGGTTTGGAAAACGATCATCCAAATCAAAGCCTTTGCAAATGGAGCATTACTAAGTGTCAGACAAATCAGGACAGTTTCCAGTTGAATCACTTCTAAGTTTTTGCTAATCATAGAATGTATGAAAATAGAAAAGGGGACTTGACCACTAGTTTGTGTTTGAAGCTTCCAGTTTGGCATTTTGGCCATTATCATCTTGTTTATTAGGAGCTATATGTGACCAAATATGGATGAGAGGATGGATCTAACTGAGAACCTGACTGCAGCTGGTTCCTGGCTAGGCTGTGCAAAGTTGCTGCAAAAAAAGTGAGCCTCCATAATTTGAGGTGACCAAAAACAAGTTTGCATCTATTTAAATGTACACATTGCATATGCATTGCTATGCATTGCATGCTGTATTGAAAAATGCTTGTAACTAGCAATTGAGAGAAACTCATTAGGAAAACGTTTTATAAAGTAATAAATCAAGTGAGAAGTAGGATAATTTTCTCATAGACTTCTATACAGTCAGACTTCTTTTTACAACCAGTGGAGTCACCCCCTCCTGGCCATTAGAAAGAATGCAGGTTTAAGGTAATTCAGCATTGGCTTCACTTTTCAGACACAGACACCACATCCACTTAATACAATCACTACATTATACAACCTTTAGGTTCCATTTAACTACCTTTAGAAATAATATACATTTACATGCTTATGATCTTGGTCTAATAATATGTTGTAGTAGTTTATATTACAACCCCGCTTCTGTTTGCATCCTCCTTAATTTTCATCACATTATCACAAGAAATGTGTAGTCAAATGCTCCTTGTGAGACAACCCTAGAAACATGGGGAAGTTATGCAAGGTGAGAGGTTAAACAATATGTAATGAATTGACTAAATTTCCAAGTCAGGTTGCAAATATTAACGTTAAAATTTAAAGCTCACCCTGTCCGTCAGCAGTCACCTGGCCCTTTTAAGCGTCCTTCAACAACCCTCACAGAACCTGCTCAGTCATTGTAAGACAATCCAGATGAGAGCATCAGCTTAGTATCCGGAATGTAAAATGAGTGTCAGAAGTTGATGAATATGGTATCATTAGCCACGCTTGTCTTGCCTTCTTCGTTTTCTGCTTTAATTGGCTCCAATTTATAATCCTCCACCTTTGGGCCATCCTTTATAATTCTGTCTTGTTTCCCCCTATAATTGGTTCAGATCAATGCATCTTACAGGTCACATAAAGGGGAGAAATACTTGGATCTTTTTTACTCTATTTACTCTGCTCATGGTTCACATTAAACATTTTCTGAGAGTATTTCTATTTTTCTGGCATTTTCTGCCATCTATGTATAAAGAGAACTCTATTTTCTTACTTAATGCTTTAAGATTTATGAGTTATGATTAAGAAAAATAACAAAAAGTAGCTAATTTGCTAAATCTACCTCTTCTACTTTATGGGAACTCAAATCCAACATTGCATTGATGAGGTGTGGTCCATTTCTAGGTGATGATTCCGAAATCACAAAAAGAATGTGTGCACTTTATTTATTTAACAGATGCTCTTATCCCAGTGCATGTGTGTTTTAGGGCATGCAGCACACGCAAATGAAGACCACTTCAAGCCTCTGTTGAGTGTTGCTCTTGGATGGCGCCTGTATCATTATTCAGTAGAAATAGAAAATAGGATTTTTCTGGGGAAATATTTTAGTTGTAAAATATGCATGCAATTCTGTCACGTCTCATTAATTTCAAATATGTAAATAATCATATTTTATATGTTATTATTCATTTAAACATGACTTTAAGATCGCCTGCTCACTCAACTTGCTCCAAGCATGTGTCCTTGTGTATGTGCATGTGTGGATTCAGTTATTTTTCAGTGGTGAACACTATTGGCCGTCCTAACTGTGTGTTTGTGTATGTCTGTCTTCAGGTCAGCTGCCCATTCCTTCTGTTCCAGAGAGAATAGAAAATCCCTTGAGCCAAACCTCTAAAGACGCTCTGCACAGAAAGGTAACCGACTCCACACACTCACACTCACGCAGCAGGACGTATCAGTCACTTCAGTGGGACTCTGAGCTTTGGGTAACAGGGCAGTTCAGGGGGTCAACAGTGGCATTTGATCTCTGACCTCAGGACAAAAACAGACTGAAGTCGGGCTGAGCGATTACTGTGTCGGGTTAACACATGATAACACCAGCAGCGGCTCTGTTAGTCCTTTCACTGACGTATAGAACATATTAGTTTCAATTCAGTTTTATCAAGCGCTATCCACTATTAATGCTGTAATTAATAAAAAAATTAAAAAAAACATGATAAACCTTTGTACCATTAAAACAAAAACAAAAAGTCACCTGATAAAAACTTAACCAATAAAAAGTGACTAAATTGGGTTGCCATTCACTTCTTAGTACTTGAGTATTAAGTCATGTAAAATAAAATGTGTTTTTTTTTTTTAACATTTGTGCTTTTCTTACTGCACAATGGTTTCTCATTCAGAATTATTGATGCTGGTCATTTTAGTCTTTTTTTTAATTCCAATTTTATATTTTTAAATAATATAAACACTGTCAAAAGGATTTAGTTTATTGCTTTTTTAGATATAATAATTTGTATTCAACATGGTCATAACTGGTGTACTTTATTTTTTAATTACCACTGTCTCCAAAATAATCTCTTATGTAAAACAAAACTACTTGCAGGGCTCAGCAGATGTCCCTCTCTCTCTCTCTCTCTCTCTCTCTGACGCACACACTCTCTCACACACACTATGCTTGACTGACTGCCTCTCCACTGAAATAAATCGAAGCCTCCAACTCCCTGATCACTCTCAGCATACCCTCGTCCCCCTGGTGGCCAACATTGGAACCACATCACACATCCTCACATAGGAACTTTAACAAGTTACTGAAGTATTTTCTGTCCAATCTTGTAGAGAATTTGGTGTTGCTTGAATAACCATTTAATTTAATAAGAGAGTGATTTACATGAATTGTATTTACTCTGAGAAAATGTTTTCTTTTCTTTTGTTTATTTAGACAAGACACATGAGTGTTTATGAACAGATGTGAGAGTATTAATCACTTTATCTTCTGAGGTTTTTGCAATTGATCAATAGATTCAAAGTCAACCGTAGGCCCACTTCATAAAACCTCCAGTCCAGTATTTTTTACCATGAACTAGTTAAATAAATAATCATTTAATATGGTGTGCACACATGTTGAACAGACATTTTTTGACATTTTGCTGTTCATTTAATGTCACAACATAAAACTGGGGTTTAAGAAGAGAAATCCAACTTCTCATAAAGGATTTTAAGGGCTATTTTAATATATTTTTCTACCCAAAAATGAGAGATCCTCAACTCCCAGTTATACCTGAAAGTGGGATTAAGTGTCTGAAATGAAAACTTGATAACACTGGAAATGATCATTTTTTTTCAATCTTATTAAAAACAAAAAATTTTTATCCAAACAAAATAGCAGGTTTAGCATTTTTACTTTGTGGCGATTGCTACTAAAAACAGACTCACGAATCAAATTACATTTTCAGCTTTTCCACTTTCTCCGTCTCTCTGCCTCTTTCTCTCACCCTCGGTGAACTGCTACCACACAACAATGTCCAACTGTCCTACCTCCGACGTGATCGAAGCTGACTCTGCTCTCCACCCAGCTTTGTTTTTCTTCGCAGCCGTTGGGTGGTCCATGTCTCTCGCTCCCTCTCTCTTTCACCCTCTCTCTCTCTCTTTCTCTCTCTCTCTCTCACTCATTGTCAAGTTCACAGCGTCTGTTTCTCTTTGAGCGCTACGGGACCCAGGCATGGTCCGAAACTCAATACCAGAGTATACACAATTAAGTTCACACCAGAGGTTATTGGGTGGAAGTGTGGTCTCATTCCACAAAATGTGCGAGTCAGTCAAAGGATAGGAGGGTGTGAGTGTTTATGTGTGGCTGGTTAGTTGGTCAAGGTTAACTTAATGATGGGAGGTGGAGATGCTGTGTATATATGTGTGTGTGTGTGTGTGTGTGTTCTCAGGGCGGTCCTCTGGTTTCAGCACAGGCAGGAGTCAGAAACTCTGTATTGGTTGGCTGTTGCCTTTGAGACTCGTCTTTGACAGGTTGTTCTGTCCAATCGCAGTCAAATACAGGGATTTAGTAAGTGGCTCGTTTTCAGCTGTGTTTTTATTAATGATCCTATTCATGGTGTTAGATTGCTGTTCCTTATGCAAGTGGATATGCTTTAGATTTCCACTTAATGCAATACATGGAAGGTAAAATAGTACATTGTTAACGAACAGATTGATACTTAATCAGTTCTTCGGCTTGTTTATATAGACATTTTAGTACTGTGTTCATATATGTTCAGTGGTGAACCCCAGAGTAATTTCCAAAACATTAGGATTTGGAAGAAAATGGGAAGTAATGACAATAACACCGAAGAATATGCATATATATTTTATTTTCTTCTCCTTTTTTGGGGCCATTTTTTGGATATATTGATAGTAGTAGAGATACAGAGTGAAAGGAGAAAACAGGGGAAAAGACATGCAGGAAACGGCTCCAAGCTGGCTTCGAACCCACATTCAAACCCAGAACCCAGTCCAGTGCAAGGATCAGTCCTTGCACTGTACATACCAGTAAGGCTCAGGCCTTACTGGTATGTTCTCTACCGGCTATTTTAAGTAAACCGAAATCTTCCACAGAATCCATAGGCCCTTGTGGTCTGTTGCATAAAACATAAAAACAATATTCCTGTTTTTGCCCTGCTGAACTAACCCCAGTTGACCTTTCCAGTCTGTTGAGTGTTTCGCTGTTGGACCTGTTAGCCGTAGCTCCCTCTGAGTACCTTTCACACGCGATCGGGAGTCCCATGACAGGCCAGCTGGAACCTTCAATCCACCTCCCAAACACACATACAGACACAAATCCTCCATGGAGCCACCACTGGCCAGCCAGGCTGTCAGTCATTCAGTGGGAGGGTTAAAGTGTGTTAAAGTGTGTGTGTGTGTGTGTGTGTGTGTGGGTGTTGGGGGTGTTGTTGGGGCTTCCTGTTTTGGCCTGTGTGCTTCAGTCCTTCCTGGCAGGGGGACTGCTGGTGTCATGTCTGTCAGCTATGGGACCAGCAAGACACATAAAATATACATAATCAGTTTTCATGTCAAAAAGTGATTATATTCTAATCCTTGCCATGATAGAAAAAATCTCCAGACCTGCACTTAGGCAAGAGCACATGACTCAAAAAAAGATCAAATTGCAAGTGTGTCTAAGTCCAGAACCTCTCCGTTTATTTTTGATTACCAATTTTGATTTGGACGTAATTGATCCACAACCAGACAGAGCAAGGAAACATGGCTCGTAACACTACATACAGAGATTAGCTGTGATGGTGCAGCATCAATATGTTTTTTATGCTCACCGTAGTGTCCCCAGCTCAAGGGTACCCAGGCCAAGAATGACATCATCACATATTTTGCGTGAAGTGCACAGTGCATATTGAATCGACAGCTGTGATTGGCCTGAGCCGGGCAAGGTCTGCTGAAAATCTGTCTGAATGGAACAGAGTCGTAAGTGCCAGAGCAAATAAAAAATGAACTCACAGATTTAAATAGCTCATGCCAAGAGCTCTCCATAGAAATCCAAATTAAGGAAGTTTCCTCCACGAAAAAAGCTCTTAAATGACCTATCAGAAAAAAATAATTTAATACATTTACACAACTTCTAAAAGATGTGGAAAGATGAACACATTGTACTTTTTTTCTGTAGATATTTAAAGAGCTTTACACTCCATAGAGAAAATATGCTTTTAATTTCAGTCAGCACCTAAAAGATTTAATGTATTTTTATTAAAAAGCAGCATTGGGTCTTTGACAGAGACTATAATCTAGTACTTTGTCCTCTCCTCACATCTCTCACATACTCACATATGCACAATGTTGTTTTTTATTTCTTACACACACACACACACCAACTCATGCCTCTTCATGAGAGGTGGGTATGTCTTGGGGGGGAGCACCAGTCATGTTCCATTAATCCGAAGCAACCAGTGGTGATTGATCAATTAGCCCTGCTTAAAGCTGGGGCTCAGGCTGATCAATAGCACTGATCACCAGCCAAAGGTTTTTCATTAAGACCTGCTGCTCTGCATGAGTAGATCCATTAGCATAGACCAAATGGGCTGTGAGGAATGCAAATACTTGAGTGAAAACACGCACACACACAGACGCAGGCCACACAGCTTTGCCCCGTGTCTAGTGTATTTGTAGAAAGGAATATATATCATATAATTATAGATTGTGTCATATATATTACAGGTTATGATCACATATTGCACATTATACAGTCATACACCCTCCTTAAGCTGAAAATTATTAATTTATAATTAAATTTATAAATGAGTTGTTCTCTC
Organism: Serranus cabrilla; assembly: GCA_903364295.1. Lineage (NCBI taxonomy): Eukaryota > Metazoa > Chordata > Actinopteri > Perciformes > Serranidae > Serranus > Serranus cabrilla. The sequence goes on along the minus strand of CAFUXE010000008.1, from coordinate 180,384 downwards.
TTCCCCTGTGAAAATGTTCCACAGAAACAGTGTGGGGTTTTTAAAAAGTTATTTGAAATCGGTAAAATATTTAATCCCTCCAAAAATGTAGTTGAAAAAAACGCAGAATTGATGCCTCCAGCTGAAACGTACGTGTTGTTTAGTATATGCTGCTAGCTATTTGTTTTCTAATTGATTCAGATAAGTGAGACTGCCCTGTGATTATAAAAAAGGAATAGGAAAAAATTGTAATTTCCAAAAATATAAACATAAATGAGTCATATTGCTACTGAATAGTCTTTATGGAACCATAATGAGACTGGCTGGCAGTTTTTCCCTCCCAGCCCTCTCATTGTCAGCCTTTTTGTCAGATACCTGAACAACAGCGGATGTTGCTGCACAACAGCGATATTTCTGATGCACGACCCCATCAAACCCCCGGGATCATCCGCAGCCTAAAACAGAACAACACGGGCCAGCTCCCACTGACAAACTCACCTTTCTCACCCTTTCCTAACCCTCAGTGGAGCCGAGAGCCATTGTTTTACTTAAACAATCCTCATTGAATTACAAACTGGCCGCATGCTTTGTTCAGTCAGGCCGATGCGTACTGCTGTCATGGGTCCTATCGTTAATGTGCCATCACTGCACCTCACATCCTCGGCAGACACAGGCAGCGCTGAGCTTATTTCCTCCATCTGTAGGTGAGTGTGTGAGCATATATGCATCTGTGTGTGTGTGTGTGTGTGAGAGAGACGGACACTGTATAAGTGTGTTGGTCGATGGGGTGAATGAGTAAGAGAGGAGGTTGCCGGGTGGGTCATTGAGTGTGTGTATGAGATAGTCGGCTTTAAATCGCTCAACAGAGACGAGAGCAGATAAGCAGTGCAGCGCGGGGAGCTTTGGTCACTGGTGGAAACTCCACAGAGACCTGGTGACACACACAGGAATTTATTTTTCTACACACAAAGACACTAACTTAAATCTATATATACTATATATTCTAATCTATTACAGACATTGACAAAAGTTTTTTTTATCAGCTGATTTCATAACTTTTTACCCTTTGAACATTATTTCTTCTTCAATATCTGGATGATTCAGTCATATTTCTTGGTTGACATGGAAAGTTGGAACTTCCATGAATTAATTGTTTATCCATCATTTCTGGGTGTCGCTGATGAGTAAAGTGAGGATATGATAGATTTACTTTTAAACCTCACGAACAACTTGCAGGGAGTGCTTATATAACTAAGTACAGACTACCTTTTGTGAAGCCCATAATGATAATTTTGTTAATAATGTGTCTTGGAGGCATTTAAGTCACCTTAACAGTAGATTAATTTCTCAGCCTGTGTTTATATTGGATTGCATTATGTTTTTATTCATCCAAAAGACAGATAAAACCAAAAATTGGTCATTAGAGGTAGAGGTTCAGGGTTGGGTGAGGGTTAGGGGTAGAGACTAATGGCCTCAAGAGGAGATGCCCAGAAGTATGGTTGAACAAATGTGTGTGTGTGTGTGTGTCTGTGTGTCTGTGTGCTTGTATCTTTGCATGTTTTAGCGGAAAGGAAGGGAGTTGGTCGCAGAGATACTGAGGCAGACAGGAAGAGATCATCCTGGTGTTACCATGGTTGTGCACACGCAGGTTAGGGCTCATACGCTCACACACGCATACACACACACACACACACACAAACATGCAAATGGATGGGGATGCCAGGGTGCACAAAGTAACAAACATGAATGTAATGTCCCTTCCTCTTGGCCTCTCACCTCTTGACTTTTTACCTTCCCAGTATCAGTTGGTGTCACGGTCTAAACATTGAATGTTCTTAACTGTTGCATTAACTTGTCAGTTAAATATCTAAAATGTATAAAATGTGTGCCAAGTTGCATATACTATAGATCATGCACACACACTTTTTGTGACCATTTGTCCAGAGTTCGATGAGTTTTCTGCAGGGATGGCAGAGCAGCAGAATGATATTTCCGTGAGCTGTGTGTGTGTGTGTGTGAGTGTGTGGGTGGGGGTGGGTGGGATGGATGGACGGATGACACCGGTATCCATCCCCACTGGGGAGAGGAAGTCCCTATCAGAACACAACAGGAAAGAGACTGAGCAAAAACAAGCGCACGTCTTTTTGGACATTAAATCACTTCCTGTAGGACTCTGGGCGGCTTCCCCCACCATCCTCAGCCTCCACCGCTCAGTCCAGTTTAACCACGCTTTTGGCAGACAGAGAAATTGATCAAGCCTCTTCATCTGTGTGTGTAAAAAGTGTGCATGTTCCTGTGGGCAGGTCTCTAAGGTATTGCACTGATGAGTGAAATAACTCATCAATATCAGAGAGAAGAGGCTTTGAGACCTCCATCTGGAGCAACTGTACTTTTTATCTTTTAACAATATAAAACCACCTTTGCTTCTTAGAATCTTTTTCCTTATGGACCCCGCGTATATATGCAATGCTGTGCAGCCTTCCGATCTGATTTATCGCTGTGACTTGCAGATGTGATGAGTATCGTAGGATGCAAGTGCCATATAAATCCCTACACTCTGACAGATCACAAGCCCTCAGTCTGGACCTGGCGCTTTGATCTTCATCCAAGAACAAAAACAAAGAGACAAAAAGGTTTATCTGTGGCTGCTGCAGGAAAAGCCCTTTTTTACGGCGGCAGGAAAAGACAATGACCACCGTTTTCATTCAAAACACAAACAAGAGCCTCACCCTGCCTGTCTTGTTCTTCTCAGGTCGTGTGTGATACTGAATGGCTCTTTACAGACATCAGACATCTTGAGTAAATTGCATACGTATACGTATATATTGAAAATGCAGCTCTCACACAATGCTGTCCTCGTCCAGGGCACAGCTGAAAAAAATATGACTTCCTTCCTGTCTGCAATTTCCTGTTTATGTCTGAATTCAGGTCAGGAGAGGGGGATAGTGGTCCCTACCTCATCCACCGTCATCTTTTCCCAGAGGTGACCCCAGTCCTGATGATGCAGGATGCTCTATGGAGCCCAGTGTCACTATGTTGAACAAAATCTACTTCTCATGTTTTTCAAATTGCTCTCTTCTTATCTCCGTCACTTATAGAAATAACAAGCTCTTTATCCTTCTCTTTCTGTGTCCCTCTCTCTTAATGCAAAGAGATGGGTCCACAAAACGAGCTGTTCTTGACTCTCTCAAAATGGACACCATAGGATAACAGCGTCTTTTAGCCACAACACACAAGAAAAGGAGATATGACATTATTTGCGTTTTCTGCTCTCCACAAGACTTAGGAGACCCCCCCACTCTCCCCCAAAAAATGTCTCAATTGCATACACATGGATCTTCCTGAGGCACCCTGTTTGTTTCATTTTCTGCTGATTTGCCTAAAACAGGCAGCGGGCGCTGCTGTAAATGTTTAATTTAAGAGCTCATGTTCCCCTCTGTACGATATGTGGTGGTTGGGAGCATGGACTGGCTTGACGAGGGGGGTCCGATGGTGGGGTTGGGGGAAATCGGGGGGGAGCTGATGGAGACCCCCAGGTCTCCGGGCACAGTCATTAAGATGGCTCTTCGGTTTGGAGTGGAGAAAGCATGCTCGGCACTCTGGGCTCATTGAAGATGCTCCCCTGCCTACTTGAATCATCCATTATTTATGAGTTTTTTTTTACAAATTCCAACTGACATTTATATCAGTTGTGGATGTCTGTTTCTGATTTGGCTATACCGGGTGTGTCTATCCTCCCCCGCTACAAGATGAAAATATTTGTCCAATACAACCGCCCGATATTATGAAGCAAGCATTTTACTGTTGGGTTTCTTATACTCTTGCATGTGTCTCACTTTTGTGCTTTTTGACTGTCAGAAGGGATAGGAAATGTGTGATGGTTATATTTCAAAGGGGAAGTATTAGACGGTGACACAAAGAATTCTGTTTTAAGTAATTATCTTCACCCAAACACTAAAATCTTTGCAATGTAAACTGGCTTGCTCTATATTCCCTGAAAAGTAATGCTAATTCTACAGCTAAATGCGCAGACCGGTCTCCCCTTTAGAAACATGGATGGGTTGAACAAACAGCAGATTTTCACTCAGGAGAACGGGGTTTGTGTCCCATGTGAAACCAAAACAATTTTTTTTATTTAACTTCTGTTTTTACATAACTTCCATGGCTCACATTTTGTGGATCATGTTTTTTTGCTACGTGATGTACATTTTTTTTACGCAACTTAAATTTTTCACTTAACTTACAGTAGTCATGTCACCAACGTAACTACTTCACTTCTGGCATTTATGTACATTTATTGTCTTTTCAAACTGTCTTTCAAAACGCCTAACCAGGAAGTGTTTTGCCCTAAACCTAGGTCAGTAGTTTGTAGTAAATTCACTGAAACCGCGAACCAAATGTGTAGAAAGCTCCGCTGTACAGCGAGCCGGGAAGTGATCATATGTGTCTTTATGGGTGATATGGACAAACGGTATATTCTGTCATTTAGGTTTGAGATCTTGTTGATATGCCATCAGGTTATTTTTTTCAGCTGGCCTGTAGACTGCTCAGGTGAGTCCATCGGCTCTCAACAAATCAAGTTTAGCTTTTTAGCCGTCCAGTCACTAACATATTAATAATGACTTATTTCTTAATTATACATGTTATTTTTAATGTAAAATACAGAAGGCAGAACACAGCAGTAATATGAGGTGTGTGTGTGTGTGTGTGTGTGTATGAACGACGAGCCCTGGTCTTAGAGGAAATGCTGTCTCTCTGTTGCCCACCACCCCGACCTCGTTCGTCTGTGGCTGAGCCAATATTGATCCGACCGCTGCCCTGTGCTTTGGTGCTCAGCCTCAGGCTTCAAACAGCCTCACCTCACCTTACATCACTCACCTCACATTAGACGCTGAGCCTGATATGCACTGTTGGGCTCCGGTACACTCCCAGAGAGAGAACTTGTCAAATGCCAGTTAACATGAGCGCTACCAGAAGACCGCCCACTGGCTGTCAATCTTGCATTGGGTGCTGGAGGTCAATTTAACAATGCTGTGCCATCATCTATCATAGGTTTTTGTTTGTATGACTTTAATTAGACGCAGGAAGTTATTATTCTATGTTTTCTCGATCACTTTATTTTTCACCAGAATGGATAAAGCATGTTTATTAACCATTATTGCTCTTGGGATTATTAGCTTGCATTTAATTTTCCTTTTTTTTTTACAGTCTCACATACACACAGTCTCTCAGCAGGCTTTTTAAAAGCTTTGCTCAAGGGCACCTTTACAGTGATTGTCTAAGCCAGCAGATAGTGTTTGTCTCTCCCCTTACCGTGCTCACTTATTTTATAGCTGGTAGTAATATGGTGCTCATGGATGACAAACGTACACTGTCCTCACACTACGCGCCCTTGACTTTAGAGGGTTAATGTTGCTTATAGTGATTCAAAAAATTCAGAGTCACTTTTTGACATAAGGTGCCGTTACTGAACAGCGGTGGAGATGAGCAATCTTCCTGCCAGTCGGCTTTTTGCCTGACAAAAAGATAAAATAGCAGTAAGCTCTGCTTCCAGGACCGGAACACCGAGGCAGTGTTGGGGGAGCGACACTGGTGAGATGACCACAGACTGTGTAATAATAGTGGACATGGTCACTGTGACACCACCCGTTGTTTTTCTGTTTTTTGGCCTCTGGTTTTGAGTTTGGTGTTTTGGCATATTGTTTTTTTTTTTTACAACCAGTACATGCATAGAAAGGAATGGGAGCCTCATCAACTAACTAGCTAGTCAGTAATGGCATATCTTTGTTCTAAATGACTTCTTAGATTGTCTTTAAGTCCAACCAAAACAAGACATGTTTAAGCTACCAGAATGATACAGTTAACGTTGATGATGTGAAAACACTGTGAAAGGAAGATGAAAACAAACAGTACACTGTGGGAGTGACCTGTCACTCATATGCTACCAATGAACATCATGCTGCATTGAAGAAGACTAAAAATTGAGACCATAAACTCATTATAGGAATGTTTATTGAGGCAATAATTCAAGGGAGAAGGAGGGTCCTATCCCTGCTGACTAACCAAAAAACGGACTTCTTTTTGCAACTTGTGGAGTCGCCCCCTGCTGGCTACTGGAAAGAATGCAGGTTTAAATCACTTCTGCACTGTCTTCACCCTTGAGTGATACATTTAGTTAAAGGTCCCAGTGATGTTGTACTCTATCTTAGCACTAATTTAAAAAAAACATTCTTTTACTTGTTTGGAGCTTACTTTTTCTGTAAGATAATATCCAACACATAATTGCAAAGACCTAATGTTAAAAACAAATTCATAGAGGTTGTTATTCAGCGGAGCAATTCCAGGCCTCAACCAGAAATCCCCGTTACACAACTCCAGGCCCCTTTAAAACAGAGCCGCAGCTCTAAACAGATGCTGAGGGGATGTTCCCCAAAGATCAACCCTGCGGCTCACACTCTTCTTCTGCATGGCTATGTCTAAGTGTGTGATGTTCATTTATAGGAGCCTCTATTACAGTGTTACTGCTGCCTCTGGCAAAGCACCCAGCCTCTTAAGAGTCCTCAGTAGCTTACAGAAACTTTCTGTCCCAAAGGAGGGACAGCAGACTAAATAATCAGTTTCCCATCACAGTGACAATCTGAGAGCAGCTGTTTGCATCTGAAGGCCTGCCAGCGATTGTCCGTGGTGCTCTGAAACAGAGAAGCAAAGAAAGGAGGTATGGAGGGAGAGAAAGATGAAAGGAAAGTTTCTCTCTGCTTGATTAAGTCCTCTTAAGGGTTTTGATATTGATCCCACCAACAGACCTGCAGATGTATGTGTAGAGACACATGCACAAATACTTACATCCATCTGTGGACACACACATGTACACATTAGCAGAGACACACTCTTAATTGAAGCAGAATCTTTTGTTTTTGCCATATCTATGGAATGCAGAACACTCAAGGATATGCAGTATTTGATTTATGATGGAGATGTACTTCTTTATTTGTTTTGCAATGTTTATGTAGCACTTTGCAGTCAAAAACAAAAAGCAAATAAACACGGATGTTAAAGACAGAAGCAGAGTAAAGACAGTTCAATGAAAACTCCTACATTAAGGACAGTCTGTAAAAAAGTGTGTTTTCAAATGCTGTGCATCATCTCCTCAGGCATCCGGTTGAAAATGCACAGGGCCTTGATGGAAAGCATTCAGTCTTTGGTAAAAGCAGTTGTGACCAGATCATTCGCTGCCTTTGTGTGACACCGGGTATGTCTGTCAGCTCAGTAATGTTTGCACAAAAGACACCGTTAAGTATGTATCTGTACTCTAACTAAATTATTTCTGTTGATAAATAGCACCAAAGATCCGTGAGTAGTAGGTCTCCAATTTGTACGCTTGTTGGCACCGATGGCTATAAGCAGAAAGTGTAGGTGTGTTTCTGGATCTCACTTTAAAGTTTGGTCTTATTTTTTTTCCTGACCGTTGAAGCTGTTTACTCGCAACCCGAACAAAATCTTGACGAGATTAATAAGTTTCAAATATAATGTAATAGTGACACTCAGTAGGGTACTTTATAGTATTACTGTCTGTTTAGAGTAATCACAAAGTAGTAACACTACTTTTACTGCTCCTTACTTCAACCAAAATAACCACAGGTATACGACTAGGCATTATTAAATGGAAGAGGGAAGTCGAAAAACACAGAATTTTTTTGTAGTTCCAGAAGTGTGTGTCCATAAAGTGAAGGCAGAAAAGCGCTTAAACAGCATTGTGAGTGCTTAATCCACTGGTCTTTGTTATTATCACATTATCTTGATAATATATCACCACTGTAAGTGAGGTTGTATGGTAGATGAGCATTGGCCCTTTACTTTTATTCTCTAATTAGACAACTATCTATTTGTTTGACATTGTTCTTTCACGATATGTAACAACTTGAGAATGTTTGTCCTCATACTTTGTATTGATGAGCTTGTCACCGCTCATTCTGGCAGCTGTAGAGTAGCATTTTGTTGTCTATCTGTAGTCTTTAATTTCAAAACGCTCTTGCAGACAACTAAAACTAATTCTGAATTTCTTGTCTGGAGGCCTCTTACTCGGTCACTCTCAACTTTGTCTTCTTAGATTCCTCTTCCTTTTTTACAGAACAAAATACATATACAGTGGTATGCAAACGTTTGTGCATCCCTGACAATTTCCATTATTTTCTTTTATAAATCATTGGGTGTTTGGATCAGCAACTTCCCTGTGCCCATCAGTTTTTTTGATAGATCGAAATGAAGTTGCTGATCCCAACAATTTATAAATGAAAATAATGCAAATTGTCCGGCATGCCCAAACGTTTGCATACCACAATATAAGGAAAACATATATATGGAAACATAACAAAATACTATAATGTCTACTGTGACAAACTGTCTGTTCCATCTGTAGTCAGGAAGTCGTGAATCTCTTTACTTTTGTTGTAAACACTTGATATAAGGTTGCAGACAGCAACTTTCCGATAAGTACATAAATAAGCAAGCAATGACAGTGTGTGGGAGTCCTGATTCCCTATAGCTTGCTCTTATCTACCAAAGCACCCATCACAAACACCTTTATTTAAGTGAGTGCAAGACAGTCTGATACTGTTGTATAATAGTCTGCAGTTTGTTTCGGGGGAAAGTTTCTTTGTAATGAACGGGAGATGAACTGTGTAATTCGTATAGTTCACCTATGCAAGCATAAGACAGTGGTTGGGGAAATGTACAATCTTAGCAAACATGTATGTGTTTGGGAAGTATGACCGGATAAATGAGACTTGGACGATACTTCACAAGTTTGCATTTTGTACATTTTTGATACAGTTTTACTATTTTTAAGCATGGCCCCACTGACTTTAGCTAATCAAGGATTTACTCGGTTCTTTAGATTCTTGGTTTACTACGGCAACGTGCAAGAAAAAAAGAAAAAAAAAATGAACATGAGCAACAATATCAGCTCCAAACCAGCGATCAGACAATAGTCACTTATCCTGACAATTATACTGTGCAGGTTTTGCTGGCCACTCTTTAAAAGTTAAAGTTCAAGAGTGATCATGAGCAGCCATCCAGGGGCTATTACATGAAAAACATAATTCATAACAATAAGCACAAATTGAATTCAATTCATCAATTCCTCAACAACAAAAAAACATCACTTCATGTAGGGGGAAAATTTCTTTAATTGAATTGTTCAAAGTTTTTTATTCAATGTCACTTCTCTGAAATATGTAGTTATTCTTTTGGAATTTTTCATAAGGAAACATTCTCTTTCCTGGGCATTCTGCAGCTGATGAACAGTGTTGTGACATTCAGGTTGTCATGTTATTACAGATGCCACAGACCTCTTTCTTTGACGTTCCCGTAGAGCACTCTTTTTGACACTGTCGAAGCAAAGGTCAAGATTCCACGTGTAGTCAAGCATTCACCTTCGCCACTTGGCTGAGGTCTGGCAAGATTAATTCTTTGTGTCATCTCTCTGTGTGCCAGGTTCATCTTTCCTACAATGGAGGCAAGCAAACACAGGAGAAAAGTGTGTGCCTGAAAAATGTGTGTGTGTGTGTGTGTTTTTAAAAGACATTGGTGCAACCGTTTTAACAGGGTGACTCTGTTTGAATTAGATGTTCTAACCCCCCGCTTGCTAAATGGATTTCTGAAGTGGCTGTAGTTGGAGGCTTTCAATCGGATGCAACCTTGAGTCCTTTTTTATGTGAGCTCTGTAGGATTTAAGTGCTGGTATAACATGAGCACGACTGAATGCATGCTCCTCATTTTTTGAAATTGAAAAATCTCCAAAGGCTCTCCCTATTGTGCAGGCAATTAATGGAATGCTGGCAGCGAGGTTCAGGTGCTTAAAAGTTGTATTTTTTTCTCTCTCTCTCGCTCTCTTTTTAATGACTAATAAAGGATAATCATCGTGGAAAAAAACATCATAATGCTGTAGGCTTCCTCTTTATGCACAATGATGTATAATGCATGCTTTGAAATGAAACGGCAGCGGCCTTCGAACCGTTCCATCTCCAAACCTTAGTGTATTTGCTTTGCATGCCACAGTGAGGCTTTTGCATAACAATAGTGAGTGTTCCCATTAACAATGCTTGCCTATTAATTTGATCTTTACATTTTTAAAGTTTGTCCATCAGGCCGCCAAACAATGGGTCCCCCAGTCGCTGTTTGGTATAAGTGATTAGAAAGTTGGCTAATTGCCTCTCTGAAGAGTTGTGTTGTTTCTTTTTAGCCTCCTTGTTCTTCACCTGTGAGCCTCCACCAGTTTCAACACTCAAAAACAGATGAATAAACAATTTTATTCATAAATAAAATGTTTTCATCCCTTGGTTTTGGAGATTATTTTCAAGCAATTTTTAGACAACTATTAACAAGGAGAGATTATGTTGATATATGAGGCAAAAATTTAAATAAAATGCTGCTGACAATTACTTTACAGTGCTTGATTTTAAAACCTGGACAATATCTATAGATTATCACTCAATAATGGGAAATTTATACTGTTATTTATTATTCTGTCAGTAAAAATTGAGCTGATAAATTGTCAGTTGATCATTGAAAAATCATATTATACTTAATGAATAGCTCAAAAATGATTTATTATTTATTAATTCAAATGCTTTTATTATTATTTATTACTCCAATAAAGAAATTAAAGCCAATAAAAAATCAGCCAATAATCCTAAGCCTAATTATTTTAATTGACTTAACAAGCACTCTGATACAAAAAGTAGCGCTTTGCACCTTTACAGTTAATAAAATACATATTAAATTTGCCTCAACACATCTGCTTTGACAGATTATTTCAAATTATTTAATTAAAATTATTCGGCAAAGTTCACGATGAAAGTTGGATTTGATTATGCAAGAGCTTTGGAATATTAAATCATCAATTTTTGCCCACTGCATCTTAGCCTTTCTTACTTACAGGTGTGCATTAATGACAAACTATTGGTCATTTGTATCCCCTCAAAAAGAAAAATATATTGTTCATCCACATCAGGATTCAAGACGTCCATATGATTTGAAATCATCGCTAAAACTGATATTCTGCTTTTGTATTCACATTTCTGATCAAATCTGATTAGATGCTGTGAAGTTACTTAATCTAATCTTCCCAGAACTAAACTACAGCACCAGTCATAGACACTAACTACTGAGCAATAGGAGGATGGTCACATGCATGTTGATTTTCTCAGTGGTGGCAGTACTTGTGGTTCTTGTGGTGTGCTTTTATGCAATAATATTTAAATTAATTTACACTCTTTTTTATTTATTTATCTTGGTTCAGCAGTAAAAAGTACAGAGATGTGGAGCACTAAGGTGAGAATAAACATTGACCTTGTACACGCCGGCACACACAATCAAGAACACTGTGGGAAAACTTGAGGAGGTCACTTGAAAGTCATGATTTCCATTTTGTTCTCTTTGGTGGCACCTTTGCAAATGAACGCTAATTGCTGGTGTGTTTTTTGATGTCGCTTTTACTTGTTTTTGAAGTGTTTTTATGTTTGGTCATTGCTCAGATTTAGGAACCAATTTACACACAATTGAGTTGATCATGTAAGAATTGCAGGATCACAAAGTAGAAAAGTCATTATCAGGCTCCCAATAATTCATTTAAGATTAACAACTGGAGGTTCTGTCTAATTAGTGTCCTTTGGAGAACTGCTGGCAGGTACCTACGTGGTTTCAGTGTGTATGACGACAGGGAGACAACAATGGTGGTGTCGCCTTTTTCCAAATAGTTCCCAATGAAGGATTCCCAGATTGACGTGTTTTCCGCTTGCGATTTTTCCCAGTAATGTCGCCACCAACAGCCAATGAAAGGGCTTTTATCAGTGGGCGACAGGCTCAATCACTCATTCATAGACAGATAGGAGCTCATTTTTTTTTCTCAATTGAATTGATGGTAAATTTAGCTCATATTTTATCCTCATAAAGACACTGATTGGTGTAATCCTTGCTGATTAATCCACCACTCTTGCCACCGTGTGGCGCTGGGCGGGTGTTTGTGTTATTTAGACGGGTTCTTTGGTCCTCCTGAGCCTCGGGTCCTGCCTGACACTGGACTGAATACCAAACTGGCTTATTCCAGCATTCACTTGCACCTTCTTCGTGCAATCTTGGATCACTTCCAAAAGCATTTGTTTTTTCTTGTGCCCTCAATCTCTTTCTCTTTGACTGTGCTTTGACAATGCAGGGAAACATACAAGCGCATCTCAGTAAACACGAGTGATGTGGTTCCAGAGTTTAAAAGCTTCACATAACACTGGCAGACACAACTTGGGGCTGTTTGTGTGACGGAAAGGAAAAGTTGTTTAGAAACTGACAGCAATTGCATCTGTATGTGTGTGTGTGAGAAAGAGAGAAAAAAACGTGTGTGTGTGTTTATGTTGCTTTTGGCAAGTTATTCATTTGTGTTTTTTTCTTTTTTCTTGCTCTCTGTGTGGTTCTCTTTTGAGTTGGTCGGTTTGGAGCTGATGTCCACCTTCGGGGATGCGCATAGCATGCATTTCTGAGTATTTTCACCTGAGGCTGCACTTGTTAGAGTCTGTGGATAAATGTATATACATTATTTATACAAATTCAGGGCGAGTGAAAGCAGGTTTAACACATTTACAGACAGGAGGCCAGGCACTGCAAGCCAAGCTCCAAGTGAGGATTGCAACGGTGTGCGCCGGGGATCGAGCTGGCCTCCTGCCCGGCTGTGACCGGCATTCTTAATGCTGCACGAGAACACCATCATCCACACCTCGGCAATCAAATAATCCTTCATATCATTTGCTTCAGAGAGAAAAAAATGAGTTTGGCTTGGTATGACATTTACAGGAAACATTTTAAAAGAAGTCTGGTTTATACAACAATGTCACTGCTGCACTTTGATTCTTTTAGATCAAGTTTTCAGACTCTCACAATCCCAATATTATTACACTAATAGAATAGCCGACCTTTAGAATGTTCCTGATAGAGAGAAAGCTAATTGCATGTTGGATCATTCAAAGGATTATGTGTTGCTGTAGCGTGACTTTTGATCACTCACTTGATTTTGATGTAATGATTTATAATTGTAATATGAAATACTAGAAAATAATCAAACAATTCTTCGTCCGTTACCAGCAAATGATTCCACACGTCTGATAAAACTGTACCTTTGAAAGAAGTGAAGGTCTTTAGATCATCCCTTAACCTCCTGCCAAAAATCACTGTGTAATAGCAGAAGTGTGTTTCAATAAATAATGGAGGTCTAATTTGTATTAACACCAGCATTTGTGCTGTTGAAGGTTGTGGGATGACTGGAGTCAGAAGTTGAGACAAAGTGAACAGAGCTGCTCTTTATATTTTAATTGCTTTTGATATAAAATCATCTTTGATATTAAGCTTGAGGACTTCAATTCAAGACCTTAATTCAGGTTTATTTATTCACTCAACAATAAGCGAGGGCGTAATTTTACAACATTGTACATGATTGTTGGAAATGTTTCGCTATTTCATCAATTCATGATTGAAAAAGACTTTTATTCAGCCATATAGGCTTGTCTAAATGTAACAATTTTTTTATAGCAAGACTTAAAAGATTGAGAAGAAAAGTGTGCGCAGAAGAAAGAGTCAAAGGTCAATGTCGTGAACAGTGAGTGAGGCTGCTGAGCACGGATCTCACTGAATGGTGAAAGAAATATAAACACGGTGTAAAGGGTATTTTTTAAAAAGAAGGTGCTTCAATAAATGTTATTAAAAAATATAATTGCAAATACTGTACTCTTCAACGAAACTTTCTCCTGATACAAAGTTGGAAGATTAACCAGCTTCATGTTATGACCTCACCTTTGTGTCATTACAGTGTGAATAAATATTGATTTCCTTATTTGTCTTGACCTCCCCCTCTTACCATCTCCATCCAGGAGCCTGCTCCCTCAGAGGTGGACGCCTTGCCGGCTGGCTGTAGCCTCCATGTTCCCATGGAGCTGGAGTTCACTGCTTCCTGTTTCCCTCGCAGCCCGGCGCCTCAGAAAAGCTACGGCCTCGTCTACGTTGACTGACCTGGCTGCTGACGGTGATAGTAGTTCCATATTGTGATTCTTTTTTTTTTTTTATATCAGACTTGATTGAATTTTTCTCTTTTGTATTATAGCTTCTTTTCCCTTAACTTTCTCTCACCTATGATCACTGTAGAGACGCAGGAATATTTGGTCCATCTGTGTTTCAGGACTGTTGCATAACCTTAATATAAGTATTTTCAGTGATCCAGGACTCATTCTGCCTTTAACATTGCTTTTACTTTGAGATCTAAAGTTAAATGCCTCAATTATAATCTTAATCTAATGTTAATTTTAAGGTTAAAGTGATTTTTTCTTTGTATGTTTGTATGTGTTTCACGGTGTGTACTCTTTCATAGCTTCCTTGCTTGTGAAAGTGTTACTGTATATTGCTTCCTAATACTGAGTAATGGAGCGTATTTGTGACCCATTAGTGTGATATTTGATTCAGGTAGACACTTTTATCACAAGTCATCGCCCTTTCTCTCCCCTGGTTTCCATCACTCTACTGTCAAAACGGCATAGAAAAAAAATAAGCTAAGGACAGCTTAGTTATATTCATCTCATCTGATCTCATTCCTACATATTTTTTTACTAAAATGTTATTCGAGCAATGTTAGAATTGCTATTTCCCACCAAAAAAAACCCAAACACATGTAATGGAACTGGACAGTGTTAGTGTGCGCAGGAAGCGAGAATCTGGTGTTATAAGCATAATCATTATTTATTGAAATATGAGGGAAAATTCAGTTAGCCTCAGAGAGACACTCCCCAGGACAGGGGCTGTGATAGGGGCAGTCAGGAGGTCAGCAGGAGGGGCAAAAGTCATAGACAAGCGGGAGGGAAATAGCATTTGATCCATTGTGTCGGCAGCGTACATGAGCATGTGAATGCACAAAGGTAGTCATTGTTGAAGCATTTCTCCTGCATACAAATCTGCTTGGACAGTTACTTGTAGCTACAGACTGGTTTGTTGTAAACAGCCGATTTTCAGACCTTTCCCTTAATTATCTGACAGCTGAAGTGGCAGAAAACTTTTAAAGCTCCTGTTGGGGAGGGAGCAGGACTGCGGCAGTTTTATCAACCGTGCAGTAAAAAATTAGACTTCTGCAATGACCACATCAATGTGCATGACTTGTTTTGCCTGCATGTTGTATAGAGTTCACCTGTATGTTATAGGAAGTCCAAGGCAGCTGCAGAACCTAAGCACAGAATTTGAGAATAGTGGGTGATAAAGAGATTGTCTGATCAATAGACACAATAAATGAGGATGTGAGAAAATGGAGCTCAGGACCAGGAACTGCTTAACGAAATGGGGTTTTAAGTGAATTTTCTGTACATTAAACATGCCTTTGAAAGACTTTTGATCATTCTATCACTTAATTGACAAAATGTCAACAGGTAAACAAAGAAACACCACAGGTTGTCGTGGGAGGCGAGTGTCGGGACATTTCTGAAAAAACAGTAACAACCACTACAAACGTGAAAGCTCCACATGGAAATAATTTAGGGTGCCATTTTTAAAGAAAAATGAAATAAAAAAACAAGCCATTTTTTGTTCAATTTGGACACAATACTAGAAGTCACAACTCACAGGGGGAGATGCAGTCTTTGGTATAAGAGCAAACCGGAAAGAACAATGATGCAGGTTGAAAGGAAAAACTGATGTGGCACAAACAGCTTTCACACCTACTCGCTTAAATACAATACTCTTTTCAATTGACTGACTTGCATAAACATTTAAAAGACAAAAAAAGAACTGGGGTTATTTTTTTTTCTTTTTGAAAGCCCATTATTTTGCTCCAGACCTGCATCACTGAACTACTTATGGAAACAAAACAAGAACATGCTACAGTAAACAAATTTATTCTGGCGCAGACACCTCACGTCATGTAACACAAAGATGGAAACCCAGAGACGCAATAAATTATCTTCATTATTAAGCGTAACCAGTGACATACTGTACATCAAAAAGGTAAAAGCACTGTAAATAAAAAAGGAGAAAAAAAGTCTACAAAAAAGGTTGAAAGTGAAACGGAACCCTTATACAGCAATGCTTAAGAAACAAATGTTTGAATGCCAGCAGACACAGATAGAAATTAATATTTTAAGTGTGATTCCTTTTTGATTTTAGTGTCTCACGACATAATTTAAGTACTGCTCAAAACAAATAAAAAATAAAACACTGTACACACACCAAAGAAAGCAAACCAGGGATCTTTTTTTTTCATTTCGTTGATTTCATTTTTTAGGAAATCATTGCTTTGCAATTTATGCTTCATCACAGTTCTCTCCCATATGACCACATGAATGTAAACACCTGTTGAATTATTCTTTTTTAAATTTTTACAACATTAATACTTTATATATATATTTGTACATATTTTCATTCACATCTGCACGGTTAGCTAGCATGGTAATGAAATAAGGCAAGACTCACATAACTGTGACATCACAAATCTTTTTTTTTTCTCTTATAATACTGATTATTAAGGTTTTTTGTAATTTTCTTCTTCTGTTCTGCAGCAGGCTTTGGTCTTTCTGGACAAAGGCAGGGTCGATCCTTCTCCGTCTCCAGAATCACACTTTGTTTTGTTCCAGTTGTAATGAAATAATAAAAAGGGAGGGAGTTTTTTGCAGGAAAAAAGGGCTATAAATACAATTGTTTCAGCTGACATTATTAATTGAATTTATTTAACACTGGTCTTTCTGAGGTACATAGTTTAAGATGATTGGGGAGGGTGGAATAAGAAAGGGGAACCACAAGGTGACCATGAGGAGCAAATGACTTTCATTACAAGAGAAAAAAAACATCTTATTTTTCTTCATATTGGCCTATTTATCATTTTGTTCATTAAAGAATGTTCCTTTTTTCAACGTTTATTTTTTAACCGTCAGTTCTTCCTTCTCAGTCAGATCACACTGCCGCGGCAGGAATCTAATGTGAGTTCAAAAAACAGATGTGACGGTAAGTGAGAGTCTGGCCTGGATGACTGCGTGTCCGTTTGTCTGTACAGTACCAACGACAGCTAAAAGCTGGTTTCAGTGAGGGAGCGCACCGGAGGATCCTCGGCCTAAAGAAGCCACCGTTTTAGTCACAAAGCTGTCGGTACTCGGCTTCCTTTCTCAGCACCAGAAGTCTCACAATGTCACCAGCGCTAAAACACTCAAAGCTTGTTCTTTAAGTTGCAGCCTGCCAGTCTTGATAGTCTGTGCTCGTGCAGACGTTTAGATGCCATCTCGTGCCAAATGCAGTCTTTGCTTCAAGTGTTTTTCTTTTTTCCTTTCACAATTGTCTTTGTGTGGGTGAGGAGAAGTGGCTCTTCTTTTAGACTTTTTTTTTTTTAGAATAAAGGGATCCATATGGTGTTTGTGTGTGCACATTATCTGTCTCTTTGCATGTGTCCAAACCTCATGAAAATGAGCTTAATATAAACAAGAGTTGCTAACGCTTAACGCTCTCTGCTCTCCATCCTCCAGGTCATCACTCAGTCCAGTCTGAGCTGGAGGTTCAGTTATTTGGAGTTTTTTTTGGCTGCAGCGAAACTCTCCGGATGTCTGCACAGCTGCATTATGGGTAGCACGGTCCCCTCCTAAGCTCTCTTAGCGTGAAGCATTTCAATGAGCAGGTTGTTGCAGGGCACGTCGCCGTTCAGGTGTTTGTAGTAAAGGTATTCTTCAGCCTGCAGGCTGATGGCTCGGATCTCTGGCAGCCGGAGGAGCAGCTGGCCAAACTTGTCTGTTTGCTGCGGGTAATTACACATGACGTAGTCCAGCAGCGCCGCGTTGACCTGCTCCTGGACGCTTTCTACCAGGTGGAAGTTCTCCAGGTTCTTCACATCTACAGGAAGAAGCAAAGAAATGAAGGTGAGATAAGATGACACGTAAGTAATCACTGTGAGTGGTGTTAAGGAACAAAGCAAATAAAAATAACAGCCTAAACATGGGCATAATGTCAAGCATAATGTCTCACTCAACAGCTGAATGAGTTTAGAATGGTACAATTTGTCCACATGGGTATGGTTAGTGTGCACATCCAGTCCTGTGTTTAAACATGACCTTTTAGCTAACTTTTTAATATTAGCTTAAAACAATGCAGCATATAATATTAAGTGGTGAGGCTGCAGACTGCAACCAGGTGAGTACCCCCTCTGTTCATCACTCCTTTTCAAAGCATGTCAGAGAACCTATAGTGCCCTTCAAGTAATGTAAAAACATAAAAGGCCTCTCTGGTGTTTGTTCTGGGCTACAGTGTATCTGGCAGTGTGACTCATTAAGTCAAAAACATAATTCTTACTGATAAATGGTTATGAATTTTATATTTAATTTCTACCACTCCCTAAATCCTTTAATGTCTCATGTTAACTTGTACTTTTTCATGGCAGAAACTAAAACCTAAGTCAGTTTTATAGTGTCACAGTATCATTAAGGAGACACGTGAATGGGTCAGAGGTGTATCTAAAACAGAAAAATTTGTATTCTCATTTAGTGAGGACAGTGATACAACTTGACTTCTTGGTTGTGTTTTTTTTTTTTTTACTTTAAAGAGGACTTCAAAATGCACCGCATGACGAAATATCCCTCACTCCTTTTTTCCACCCTTCGTCTCTCGAGACCGACGTAGAGGGAATCAGGTAAAGGCAAGAAAAAGGTTCTTCTCCTGAGAGATCATTCCCCAGGAGCCAATGAATTATGTAGGACAGAGTTAGAGTCATATTAGCAACAGGGCTGCTCCTTAACCGAACGCTTCACCATCCTTTTATATCATCACAATACAAAAGGTGTTGTGTAAAATGTTTTTTTTAAAGCATCAATTTTGTTAGAAAACAGTAATCAGTTAAACTGCAGGGTACGATAAAAGTGGAGGAATTCATCTTGGTGGGCAGTGGGGTTTTTTTTTGTCTTTTTTTTTTCGCTATTAATTCCTTGTGCAAAATACATTTTGCATCTTTCCAAAATCCTACCTTTACGCGCAGCTATAAGCACTTTTCCTTGACAATAATAAGCTCACTGGGGGTTTGAGCAGATTATTGCAAGACAAGACAAAAATTTGCTAAATGGATAATGGTGGGCCAGAGCGCTGTGTGTACTTGTCATGATTATGAAGCGCAGGGCTGCAGAATATTTAATCAGATAGCAGCTCTGTGTGTCTGAGTGTGTGTGTGTGTGTGATCTTTTATTAATCTGTTTGACCCCAGGTCGAGTGTGCTCACAGTGGGCTAATGTAGAATGACAGAGTCCCTGTGTCTGGCACCAACACACACTAAAATATACCATATTTTACGCCAAATATCTGCTTTTCTCCAAAATACACAGACACTTATGCATGGAAATACACATAACATTTCTCACACAGTACCCCCTTCCCACACTCACACACACACACACACACCATCCACCCACCCAGAGCATTAGGAGGAAGGAGGGGGAGATAAATCAGCAGCTAATGAGGTCTAGAGAATGAGAAGCAGGTCCTTCAAGGCACTTCCATCTATGATGCACTCTACCATGCTATTACAATCTGTATGTGTGTGTGTCTGTCTGTTCTTGTGTTGTCTGTGTATGTGTGAGCTGGTGTGTAGCATGTGCGTGCTCACCCTGACCTCTGGGTGACACGGCGGGGGGCTAAATAAGGCCAAGAGGAGGGCAGGAAAAGGGGGAGGGGTCGCGGTCTGTGACAAAGGAGGCTCCAAACAAACATGACATGTGCTTTTTCCTGCTGCCACTCAGCTGTCTGACCCCCATCAGACTCCTGAACCGCCTTTCACACCACCAACACCTCCTGGAAGCATTGATATAGCCTTACATAAGCTAACCGAGCAGTGTGGGCTTTAGGCTTTAACACACAGACATCCTACGCAGGTCAACAAGAAAAATAATGCTTGTTTTCATCTATTAAACAAAATAAATGTAGCAAGGACATGGAAATAAAAGTTTCTGAGCTGCTGCAAAAGTCTTTAAATGTGGGCACGCTTTTTGATGATAATGGCTGGAGCCAGCATTACTTTTTCAACTTTATTCAGATTTGTCATATTATTTTTATAAAGTTTCTCTAAACGCTGTCTCAAATGATAGTAAATCGAGTCTAAACTTAGTGGAAATATGATATAAAAATACACATCATGTGCTTTTAATTGTAGAACATACTTGCTGGTTGTTTAAACCCACATATTCCCAGGAAAAAAATGTGTGTGTTGTTTTCACTCATAAATTAGTCGAGGAATTTAATATCTGATGTGAGAAATCATTTTTCCCAGAAAAGGATTATAATTTCGTTGATACTTGACATAAATTTAAGGGACAATTCTTTAAATACAAAGCCAAACTAAAAGCTAATTCGGTAAATCAAAACAAATAATAATTTAATCTCTATAATTTGTAATGTAGTGTAATATTAAAAAGGCCTTGTGCTCTCTGCAGTACAGAGACTGTAACAAACATCTCATGCTGCTAAATATTCAATTCAGTGATGTCAGAGCCTCTTGTGAGTTTGATTTTGATAATTCTGCGGCAACATGACAAGGTGAGCCCAGATCACAGCAACAAACATGTGAGGTGTTGCCATGGTTTCTCAGAAAGATTTTGTCTGTGTTTGTGTGTGTCTGCATGAGTGTGTAATGCATGTGGAGGGGAGTTTGAGGAGTGTATGTGTGGATGTTGGGGGGGTGAACTGCAGAGAATTACAACCCAATGTCTCTGTCAGGCTAATTAGTGGAAAGTGAGGCAAAAAGACAGCATTTTAATTGCTAATTATTACCAGAGCCCCTTTTGAAAAAATAATGAATGAGGGCTTCCAAAAAAGAAAAAGCATAAATGACAATAGTGTCTAATATCTGCTCTCGTTTGCAAAACCAGACAAAAAAAAATACCCAGGTTGATGAGAAATGCTTCTTCATTTTGTAGCTAATCAAAATCAGACAAGTGGATTTATTCTAATTGAACTGATCATTCAAAGGCAGGAGAGGAATGATTAAGGAGACAAAAGGGTTAGGAGGGGAAAAAACAAAAATAAACAATTGATCAATGATTCCCAGACAATGTCAGTTCGGAGTATTAAGTGTGCTAAGCGCTCTCTCCTCTTCCTTCAATGCCCCCCCTCCTTCTCTCTCGCTCTCCATCTCATTGTTCAGTCACTGTGGGACTAATTATCAACTTTTTTTCACATAAAACAGCCACAGTTCGTTGCAGCGCCGTGTCTGAATACTCAAATGGAAACCCTGAGGTCCCACGGAATACATTGTTTCATTTGACGGGCGATCATGCTGAAACCAGCGACCTAATGCAGAAGCACACACACACACACGCACTCACACATTTATTCTCTCTTTCACAGAGCCCCTGAAATCACTGCTGTGCTTTTTAATTAGACTAGATCTGTTCTGTGCTGTGTGTATGTGTGTGTGTGTGTGTGTCCACATGTGCGTTTACACTCTTTCACCGCCCCTTGCAATCCACCTGCTCCAGGGAAGCGGGCACATGCACATAGACAACATTTAGACGAATTTCACATGCACTCATCATACTCTGATCTCAATATGCCTCTCAGAATGGACACTATGTTGTGAGAAAAAAAAAATCCTGATCAGGAACATCACTTGGTGTCAAAGTTCACTATCCTCTGCAAAAGCAAACAGGCATCACTTTGTTTACGGCTTTCAGAAGCTAAATCAGTAGAAAAATACTGCACTGTACAGTAAGGCTGGTAATGAGTCCTAGATGGGTAAGACCTTACAGTTCTATATAATCATAGTATAAGCCAAAATGTAAGAAAGGTGAGGGAAAAGATCAGAAAGGGCTAATTATAGCATAAATGATATACAAAATATGACCGTTCTATTAAACAGTGTGATCGGGCGATATTTTTAAACATGGTTTATATCCGAAACAGAACTACTTGTTTAGGTGTAGACAACAAAACTACCTGTTTAAGTTTAGGCAGCAAAATTCCTTGATTTTTCCTAATTTCTTCCCTCAGTTTAGGAAAAAAGATCAATCAAAGTACTGTTTGTTTCCTCCATCCCACCTTATACGGACTTTCTTGCTCATTATACTACGTTACCTGACTTTCTCCTTTGCTCCTTTCAGAATTACTACAGCCACTAGAGCTTGCTGACTCAATAAAAAAGTCAGTAATAAAATGGGCCTTCTAGTTTACAATTACATAGGTTATCTTCTATTTACAGTACATTTGTTGTTGTTTTTTTGTACCACTACGAACAGTGCATGAGAACAGCCTGTATGGTTAGAGGAAGTTTAATGAATGAAGAAAAAAGGAATTCCTGTTAGACAAACCTTTTACCCCCTCCACACCTTTTATTTTCCATCATACTATTTCCTCATCACGCTATCACCATTTCCAGTCATGCTGTCTTCATATAGGACATTGCTATGAGGGTTATACATGGCAAAATAACACCATAGTCCCTCACATTACATGTTTAGTGCCCCAATCAATAAACCTCTGAGTCACATGCTGCCAAGTCACCGTGCCTTTCAAACTTCACAACATGTGTTTCCTGCCAGGTCCAAAAACAACACATAAACTCTGAGGTCATAAACGGTTATTGAGTCAAGTGCTGTCAGTAAATTTGGCCAATTAAACGTGAGTGGAAGACAAACCGGTCACTTCCTGTATAGGCGGGAATTAGGGGCTT
>CAFUXE010000008.1:141776-156918 GCA_903364295.1 Serranus cabrilla | reverse complement strand
ATACAAGAGGAGCATGTAACAGCTGAATTTTGATCTTGAGTTATAGACAAACACTCCTACATGCTGCAAAACATGACTGTTTGGGGGTTCAGACGGGGATATAGTTGGAAAAGACTACAGCAGTGCTTAGCCATGTTGGAGAATCTGTTTGTTTCTGCCTTTGTGAATGGACACACAAAGTTGGGTTAAAAAGCTAGATGTCATAAAAAGATTTAAGACGTATAATAGCGCACATTTATAGACGGCCTCTGCTGATAGATATTTATGGTGATGCATTAATTTGTACATATGAAAAGCGATAGAAATAACATGTAGATAAAGAAAAAATTGAGGCAGAGAGATCTGCTCACCTGCATTAACATTATCTATCTTTTAATACCCAAGCAACAATAAAGGTTGTTTGATATTCTTGGTTTAGGTTTACTCAACAAAATGCTATTAATTAGTTTTTTTCAACTAACCTACTTGATGAACTATTTGGCACATGATGTTGTATGTTTGGTGGTTATTTAACCATGTAATGCTAAGCGAAATAACTCGACAATAGCCTCATAGGTCGAAGTGGACACAGACTTTGTCACTCTTTATACTAGCTCAACAGACTCGTCTCATTTGCGCCTGTCAAGAATCATCAAAATGAGCTGTAATAAGCTGATGGACAGGTGACCTATACCCCCTTTTTATGTGAGTTATTATGATTATATAATATTATATTATTCTAATTCCTGAAATGTTGGACACTGCATCCTTATCCTGACATGTGAAAGGTGCGGAGGTTAGAGGTTTCGGATGCTGTTCAAACAGCCAACAGATTCTTTGGCTGGAGCATACTGGTGCCCTTAGGCTATAAAATCTGGTTAGGCTAGGATTAATATTGAAATGCCTACTTTAAAAAAAAAAAAAAAAATCGTTTTTTTGATTCTTGTTTTTATGTGACAAGAATTTACTTCTTTTTTTTATGTGAATTAGAGTTAAATGTAAAATCAGCATACTCTGCATACTGTTGTATCCACAGCATTATTCATATTTCTATTGTAGCAACAACAACCAAATACACCGTTTACAGTTTTATAGACATAGCTCATTTGGAATCTTCTTTTCATTTGTATCTGATTAAGTGAAAGGATTTCATGAAGAATCCTTTACACTCATTAACTTTTTACTCATTCAACAAAAGCCTCATTAAGCCCTGAACAGTGACCCTTCATCTTGAAAAGTGACCCTTTATTTCCCCAGCATAGAGTAATATATTGTAGCTACATGCCCTCAAGCTAGCATAGAGCCCAATGTCCAGAGGCCAAATATCCTCTGTGCTAACAATGCATAATAACGACCGTCTCACAGTTCCTGGAAACAGGCCACCAATGGGGACGGCTGCTTGTCAGCGTGTTAGAATAAAGCATGAAGGCTCAATTTGCCCTCTGACTCATCAAACCCTCCCTTTAGCCACTCAGGGGGCCAAATGCCAGGCGGCTATGAAAGGGAATTATCCGGGTACGGTCCATATGGGGATATATTAAGTCAACTCTAAACCTCCTCCGACAACATTCCTACTGTTGTTAAGCTAAACAGGTAGCGGCTGGTTGAGTTCTGTCGCCCAAGGACGGGTCGGCGGGCTCGGTGGGGCGATGTGGAGAGGTCGGGAGATATTGAAAGGAAGGGAAAAGTGCCTTAGGTCCGATAAAATAAACAAGAGAAAAGGCGCTCCGAGCAGGAAGGAGACAAGCTTCTCTCATTGACTATGCTGGCTGGAAGGTGCTGGGGGTTTATCCTGAGGTGAAGGGGAAAACAAATTTACATCCTGTATCAGTGGGTCCTATCCGTGGCTGTGTTATTATGGACTTTGAGGGGCTCAACAGATGGGAACAGCCAGGGAGGATAATATCAGTGGGAATAAGTATCACTCTAGTTTTTTTTCCCTTTAACCTATAATGGTTAGTTTTTGGCTGTCGTACTGTTACATTTAAGCTGCAATGAATTAATTGATCATCATAAAAGATAACAAATAATAAGTTAAGTAACTTATCAAGTAGATTATCCAAATATTTTCTGGTTCTTGCTTCTCTCATGTCAGGATTTGCTGCTCAAAACAATAAAAAATATCTGTATTTCCTTCCTACACAAGCAATTTAGTATTGCAAGCTTTGGCCCTACAATTCAGGTTTTTTAGACATGTTACATGTTTAACAATTAATAATTAGTCCATAATACTTGTTAGATTAATCAGTAATGAAAATAATCCTTAACCTGAAAAGTTCCAAATATCTCTACATTTAATGTTTACGTACTATTAGTTTAAAATGAAAATAATCCCTCCATATGAACATAAACTTCTTGCACCTCTTGGGTTTGGAGATGGCCCAGTGAGTTGACAGTTCATTAAGCAAAAAAAGAAATGCAGATGAAAACCTACCAGCCTCAAAACTACACTCAAAAAAAGTTTTGCCTCTTTAATAGTTTAATAATTGTTTCAGTTCTGTGTCGTGGCGTTAAATATTTCTGTCAACAGGCCCCATTAGCTGCTGTTCATTTCCAGCTTTGGATTCACTGGGATAAAAAATCATATTGCTTGGGGGAAAAAAATCACATTGTCTCAGCATTATGAAAATCCATTTGCCAGAGGGATACTGAGAGATTTGAATCAGCAATGAACCTGTGCTCCCCCTTGTCCTCCCCCCTTCCACTTCTTATTGCCCCCTTCTTTAGTCCCCCTGGAGGCAGATCCAAATGCCTTTCAATGAGCCGACCTCGGACGGCGCGCTGCACCCACAGGTCTCTGCTCTCTCACCTTGCTAATGCCATCTGGATTGTACAGACAGTTAACCCCCCCCTCGCCAAAACAGCTCCCAGTCATGTAGCTATATGCAGTTAATGACGCTAACACTTGACTGACAGGCTCAAATCTAATGGCCAACGATCCAGACGAAAGTCGCTGTTCGGTGTAATCTGAGGAAATGATCTATAGAGTAGTGTAACAGAAAAAAAATAGAATTTAAATGAATTAGAAATCAATATGGCTGTACCTGTGAGGTGAATCTTCTGGACTTTACTCCCCCTTACTTCATTTGTACCTGTCAGCAGCAGAAGAAGCCGGCGCAGCATATAATGTGTGTGTGTTGTTGCTGTCTCTTTCTATCAATGCCTGCGTGTGAACCTCGTTTACATTCAGTGCACTTTTGCACCCCTTGGCTAATTACACACAGGGTTTGTTTGGTGGTGGAGGGAATGCACGGGGAGTGAAGGGGCATGTCAACCTTTCTTGTTTATGATAAAGTGACAGAAAATCATTGGGGGGTCAAGTACCCCCCTCCAACTCTCCGCCGCCCCGAAAACTCCTGCAGCAGTACAGAAGGTGCCTGGTGTGGGAAGCCTCCCCTTTAATGAGACCATTAAAGGGCCCGTCTCCCCGTCAATAGATTTCTCTCATTCTTTCTCTGACAAATTTGAATTAATAATTCAGTGCCATGCGCCTGGGGATGTATATTTTCAGCATGAAGGACAGTTAATCCATAGCGTCACCCCCCCCTCACTCCTTCTTCTCCTCTCCTCTTCTCTCGTTTTGCATCCACCTCACTCCCTCCCTCCTCCTTTGCTCCGTTCTCATTTGAAGATGGAAACCAGCAGGTAGAGTGTGCACTATAGAAAGAGTGTGCCGCATGTTTTACACACCTTCTTTTAACTTCTTTGTTCTCTGTGTGATTTTCGTCCCCTGTCATGTGACAAGAGGAGTCAACTTAAGTGCAAATTGGGGGTTTAATTTATTCCAAAGTATTGGATGGCGGTGGCCGTTCTCTCCTGCCCCTCAGGGTTAATGTAAGATGACATGTTTGCACACTGCCTCTCAAAGCTGGACTTGATTTAGAGAACTGGGGTTTTACTGGATGGTTCTACTGAGCCAAATGTTAGGACTTTCAAATGCACAATACAAGGAAATGAGAGGAAATGAGTCATTTTGAGGAAGAAACCACAGAGATACTTGTTTAATAAAAAGATATTGTTGAGCGTGTTTGTCTGTGGTTGAGGCTGTATGTTTGTGTTCGGCACCCGCTGTGGTTTGAGATTTAACCAATTTATGGGAAGAATTTTAAGAGACAAAATGGGCCTGTTTCAGTAGGATCTCTAACTGTAAAAGTACATTTAAAAAAAAATCAGAACTGAAAGAACTCGTAAAGATCCTGAATATTATAACCCTGAGGATTCATGGGACGGTGACCAATTACAAGAGAAACCACTTGTGGAAATTATATTTATAAAACACCTCCATGTCCCTCCAAGACGTCTTAGTATAAACAGAACTGATATTTTGGGATTTGATTAGTTTGCAGTTTTTGTGATGTTGTCTTCCTGTTGTCAGATCGTTGTTCATGGACTTTTTTATTAAGGTTGTTGAGTTTCCATGTGTCAAACATCGCTGAGCACTGTAAGAATATACAGGCTTACGGTGTCGTGCCAACAGTAGCTATGGATATCAGTGCCAGGTGGCACTAAAGTACAACTTTAGGCAGCATGCACCGGCCAAGAGCTGGCATGACAAATGTCTGGCAGTGCCCAGGAATATTCCTTTACATTACACAACATTATTTTCTGCATGAGAAGAGAAGCTTGACTGATTAATGCCCTCTTGTGCTCCAACATGTGCTGGCTCCCTGACGCTTGTTTTTAACATTTGCCAGCAGCTTTAAAGCTTTCCATTGCCTTACTATGTTGCTTTTGTCTTTTTTTTAATGCAATACAGGGAATATAGCTATGCCCAACACGTGTGTGACTTTGTGTGTAAGACAGTGGCCTCGCAGTGCTTTGTTGTTAAAAATATCCTCCAGGACAAGAACGAATAGACAAGAAAGGAGCTGTGATGGTATAAGAATGGGGGTCACAGAGACGGCGGGGGCCCAACATAGAGAAAGAGAGAGAGGCTGGGAGAACAAGAGACAGCGAGCCAGAGCACCTGTTGGATCATCTGTGCTTTAAAACGTTTAATCACTGTCTCTGGTTACGCGCGCACACATGCCACAGCATGCACACACACACATCACCTTAAAGCTCCGCTGTTCTCTGCCCTGCCAGAAGTATCTCGTAACCACATTGTCCAAAGCCGCGCACGCACACACAGAAGCTCAAAGAGCAAAGGAAAGAGGGTGTATAATCTTATAGCAGCCACCTGACTACCATATAGCTTACCACCACCATAGTTTGAACACATGCCTCTGCACTGTACACATTCACAAAAGAACACAATGGCTGACAACCCACATGCCAGGCAGTGCTGTGATGCCAGTGAGCTCCATTTGTGATAGGGCAGTCGGGGAAAGTCGAGGATTATTTTTACTCCTACTTTAATCGTGGAAAGGATAAAGTCATGCAGAAAGCGGTGACACATGAAGAGTTTAATGCTGAAACAGCAACTTAATTTACAGTAGTGTCACAGAACTTAGTGCATCATCCCTTTGATCTCGCTCCACCACTTCACCTCTGCATTCACTCTGTTTTTTCCATTTTCCGTTTAATAATGATTGTCCAATGAGTAACACTTATGACACATCATGAGCTGTAGTGGCCATAAATGGCGTGTCATAAAGATTTGTCTTTGCTGCGGAAACCACAGTCACAGCACAAATACTGTGGCTCCTACTTAGACATAGATTGAATGGGTGAAGCCATTCACATTTACAACTTTACAAATGATTGACAAGACAGGCGTGTAAAGCCGGGGGTCCATCTGATTGCATTTGTATTTTTGAACATTCGACCTGCGACACACTTAAGGGGGCCGCACCACTATGCTTAGGATAAATCCTATGGTGTTTGTGTTTACATGTCTGTCTTACATCACTTTGTATTATATACTGTGCATGCATGAATGTTTGCCTGTCAGTGAGGGCTCACTAGAGTGTATAAGAGTAAGAAAAGGAAAAGCAATAAATAGTGATCACTGGTTGAGAGAGCTCCCTGGGGACGGTTGTGTAACTCTGTGCTGCTGTTTGTATGTAATGTTTAAGTACGGTTGAGGCAGGCGGCCTGATCAATAGGCTGCATGGCTGTGGCAGTTGTTCTTTCCCTGCTGTGACACACACATGCACACTCACACACACTGTTGTAAATCTACAGCTTGTGAGTGAAACCCTGATGCTCTTTTGAGCTTTGTTGACAGTTTGTCTTTCTTGGGTTACATGCTCTTGAGCTTACACTTTATGACTTCATTTCAAGATGTTTAAAATGGCTTTTGACATGTTCCCTATGACATTATTAGACAGTGCTGTCTGCCATAACCAAACTCTGGCTGTACGGATAGTGGTGAAGCTGGGTCAGCGCAGTAAGGTTACGTGCTGTAGAATAAAATTAAATAAGTCCTCTAAACAAATTATTAAGCTGCATGAAATCACAGCCAGGGAGTCGATGGTCTCTAGTCAACAAATCATTCAAATCAAGAGAGGGATTTTCTGCAGCGCTCCAATGTATGCACAATTTGTTCTCCGAGTCTGTTTTCCTCGACTAATGTGAGCCTGTTCTCCGCAGGGCCCCGGATAGCCCAGGCCTGTCCTCCCAACCCCAAACACACATCCCACAGCCTCTAATTGGAGAGGAGTAGCAACCTAGCTAGCACAGCGCTGGGACCCGAGCTGCGGCCACTGAGAATGCATTAGCATTAGCATTGCAGCGGACCGAGCTGTACATAATGATAACCTGAAGCTCTGGCCACTGGGAGCAGCCCTTGCTCACTCACACACACACACACAAACACACACCAGTACACACTCCCTGCCCTCGTCTTCCCCTGTACGCGCAGTCACGTAAACAAGCAAGTGTAATGCAGCCCCAGTGGTGGGCTGCTCGGCGATCGAGGGAGGAGCGGGGGAGAAAAAAAATCTGTTGCTGCCGTTCTGCTGAAAAGTGTGTGTAATGAACTTGAGTTCCATTGATCGGGACTGAGAGTACAGGACCGGGGGCTGTTTGTCCCAGAAGGGCTGCCGTACTGCTGCTCGGTAGCCCCTCATAAATGTTTGAGAGGCCTCAGCCGCTCTAGATCCAAGCTGCGGAGGTTTACAGTGCACACACATCCAGGTTGATGCTGGTGATGGATGGACGGATGGTGGTCGAAGGGGTCGATCGTTATTTTAGCTTGATGACATTTAGATTTTGTACCTTACTGAGAACTGTGTTTTGATGTCAGTTTTCAAAGAGATTCACAAAAGAGTGTTGATTTTTGTATGGAAAAAATAATCCAGCATGAAATAAAAACTTCCCTGGCCGTCTTACATTCACACTTTTAAGTCCTGTCCAGGTGCAGAGACTGATATTTGCAAGCATGTGCGAATTTGTTGGCAAGCTATACTTTCCTATGCTGTACCCCTAAGCTCATAGGCCCTCAACTGCTCCCTGAAAGCCCCTATATGCTGTACACAGGATTGATATTACTGCAGATATCACTTAGAAAACACCTGACGTGCCGGGCGGACCATCCGCGCCGCCTTTTGACTGCTAAGTACCAGCTGGCGGGAGGTCCTCGGCGTTATGCAGCCGGTAATAAAAGTTGAACATTGATTTTCTGTAGCAGCTTGTAACTGTTAATGTTGAGACATCAATAGCAAAAGCAAAGCGCTGGTGCCTTAATAGGAGGCCGAGAATGTGGAGGGCGCGAGCAGAGGCTGACTCTAAATCACAGAATCTATCCCTGCCGATCGATAGGACAGTAACTGCAAGTGTCCCTCTGCTTTCCTAATGTTTTATAATAAACTGACAGCCTGTAATAAGGCCAAGGGAGAGGGAGAATGAGAGGGAGGGAGGAGGGGAGAGATGGAGGGCAACAGTTTCTCCATAGCTTGCCCGTCTTAAATCACCCCACATGGGAGTGCAGGAGAGGAGCAAAGGAGGAGGTGGAGGGGAGGGAAGGGTTTTTTTCTTAAGTGAAAAAAACTTTTACAGGAGCATTTGTCTGGTTGTACTCACTGCTACGGTAGTTAGTGAGTGTATTGATGGAGGGGAGGAGAAGGTTTAGGGGATATGTCCTGAATTGCTTCGGCGGGGCAGTGAGTTAAAGTGTGTATTAAATCCTATTGCAGCGGTGCAGATGTCACCATATTCAGGCAGCAGTGCAGGGCTGGGCTGCACGTGTTATGACTCTTGCTGGGCGTGTGGATGGTGCTGAAATTCATAAACAGATTACTATTCTTGAAAGTCTTGCTACTTTACTGACAGGAGCGCTCTGTTGTGATAAAGTTGTGCAGTGATAGAGTGTGATTTTTAATAGGTAATGTAGTTAACTAATAGATATAAACCCTAAAACTTGTATTTTGTGGTCTGATTACCTGCTACATTCAAACCGTAATGCATGTTATTTCAGATATCATATAAAGAGTTTATTAGGACACCTTGGCGTTTTTATAAGAAAGACATTGTGTCTGCTGTCAATTCTTTCTTGACTATTGTTTACAGGGTATTTAATCCCCATGAACATGTTTTATTATTACCTATTGACTAAGCTCTCTATCTCCCATGAAGAACAACAATGATGTGGCTTTTTTGCCTTATCACTTATTTATCACTTAAGTGTTTAATACTGGGGTCCGTCCAGTCCCTCCACCCCACCGTCCCCATTATGCTGCCTTACTCTCTGATAACTGGCCTTGTTTGCAACCAGATAAAGAACCGTGTCAACACAATCACCATATAAATCCTTGTGAGGATGTGATAAGACCTTAAAAGAGAAGAACAGAAAGCAAGCTTGAGCTGTAAATTTGAAAGATACTCTACGTTGATAATCTGGGAAATGTCGAAATCCATCAGGAAATATCTCAGGCGAGATATAAGGCTGAGGCTAAAGGGGGAGTCAGGTCAAGGGTGACATGCGGCGATCCTCAATATCCCCACAAGCGCCACTACAACTCTCTGCCACTGCTGCTTAATCACAACAGCCTGCAGTATTGCCAGGTAATAGTGGCGGGCTGGAGACCTGGAGCTTTTATTGCTTGATAAAGTCTGAAAGCCTTTTAAGCAGCCTCATTACATGGAATTCCCTACAAAGTGGCGGCCGGCGTCAAGAGCCGACTGCACGGCATGTTAGATTTCTTAGGCTAAAATTGACAGAAAATAGGAAAAGTATTAGGTTCATTGCTTTAGGGCACACTCCCACTTGCTCCTGATGAGATGAAAGAAAATGAAAGAAAAGTCGGGACACTCAAACATGATTAGTTGGGTTTGGCTCCTCTGCCGGGGACAAAGTTTGAGCGAATATTTTTTGTTTGTGTCCTGTGTCACAATGATGCCTGAAGGAAGCTGATGGGGGGTAAAAAGATTTGTTTGAAGGATGAGAGTCCAATACTTCTCAATCAGAACGTGTTTGCCGAGCACTTCACCAAGTTTCAAAACAGAGTGATGAAAAAGCACTAGATGCAGTCGCTCCGTGCATGGATTGCACTTTATGAACCTTATACATACATTTATAGTTTAGCCCCACTGCAATCACTGCTACTGTATTTTTCATTACTGCTGTCATTGCACCAATCCAGTCACTGAGTCTGTCATTTGTGGGACACCCAGACATTCGTCAGGCGTAGGGGCTGCACAAACACTCACACATGCTCTGAAGCGTGTTTTGTGTAACATTTCACACACACGTGTCATACAGTATCTAGGTATTTTGAACTTGTAGTGTGGCGGAAATCACATCTGAATTGTAATTCTCCACATGTGAAATTACATATGAGCTAAATTGTAAAATATCTGCAAACCACCTGTAGTGTTGTGTTTGTATTTTCACATGTAACTTCATCTCGGATGGGTCGTAATAAGAGATTTTTTGCTGAATTCAAAAACAGCGTACATGCACTCTCCTCAGTTGTGAGGGTCGGATGTGAGTCACCATAATGTGCACTGGTTTTTGTCCATACAGTGTAGGGACACTGTGACACTATAAGGTCATTCTGTACTATTGTATTGTATACAACAACATGACTTACGTGATAACAGCCTTGGTTGATAGGATTAGCTCTTGGTTTCCTTGATTTTCTGTAAAATGTGTTTTAAATTTAAGGTCATTTCAGCTGAGGAATACTTATTACTACTACTACTAAAATGTGCATTTTCATTTAAATTTGCATTTTTGCATTTTTTTACCGAAATCTTACTATTTAATACAGTCACTACTCTTCCGGACTCATACAGACTTGTACTCTGCCTGCAAAAGCTTCAGATGGTTGCAGCGGAAGTGTTTTTTTGATAATGTGACTTTTTGGGAAGCACAGAGAATACAGCTGAATAAATCACACTTGGATTAAATTGCATGAGGTGTGTGAAGTTTGTAAATGGATGTTATAGTTTTGGTGTTGTTGAACTCAACCCCTATTTACTTCAATTCATCAAAGATTTACTCTGTTTTTCAGATTCTGCCTTCACCATGGAGGCATGCGAGAAAAACAAATTTCTCTTCAGGAGTTCAAGGTAACATGAGATGAGTAATTGATCTATGAATGTTCATTTAAGGATTCCTGCCTAACACTGTTTACTGCTTTAAATCTGGAAAATGCGTGTTTTACTGGCTGTTCCTGATGTTTCCTGCTCCCTCTTGAGAGCAGGAAATGACCGTTACGTTTTATGTTGAGTCAAGGTTTCCCGTATGCTCGAGCCTAACAACCCATACACACCAACTGGACCTTTTTTTTTTTTTTACATGTATTGATCAGGTCAAAGGTACAGATAATGACTCCATACTGTTGACATACAGCCCACACAGCAAGCAGCACAAAAAAGGGAAAGAGAAGTCCCTATTATGTTGCTTTTAATTAAGTTGTAAAGCGTTGTTCCAGTTATATGCTCCATTATTCGGCCCCTTCTTTGGTCTCAATGGGTATAAATATTGAACCGTCGCTGCCTCTCGATGTTAATCAATCCCCGACCGAATTCTAAATGATTCGGTTCGTTTCAGGAAATGAATATTTGCCAGGCTTTATCGGGGAGAGGGCGGGTGGTGTGCATGAATTAGCCAGCTCCCTTGCTCGCTGGCCAGGGATCAGGGCATTGATTCTGAGCAGCCTCGGCTGTTGCTTAATTAGGACGTACCTGTCTGGGAATTACGTGTTTTTTTTCCTCTCATTGTGCAGAGAGACAAATATGATGGAGAATCAGAGAGAGAGTGAGAGAGAGAGAGAGAATACTTGTCTTTTTCCATCAAGGTTAATCACGTTTGCTGTGTTTGTGTTGTTGTCAGCAGATTGGTGTCTGACCTCGCGGTGCACAAAACCTGTCTTCAGTGTGTGGCGCACTAAACATGCTAATGAGAGACGCATCCCTGCCTAGGAGTACGCAGGGGTGTGGGGGTTGATAAAGCGTAGGAACAGAAAGGTAAGTGAAGAGGTGGGTTAAGGCAACAAAGAAGGATGGGAGGAAAATCAATGTGGAGTCACTTTAGAAACATGTTGTGACACAGTTTCACTTGTTTTCAGTGAGATTCCACTTATTTTGAGAGAAATGATTTCAGCACTGTATCATACTTATTCTCAGTTGTTTTAAGAGGAGAGTGCGTAAAGACACACATCACAAGTTTAAATGACCGTAGTTAAGACATTTTAAGGAAGGAAAGGGGCGGGGACAAGCTGAGGGAGTGAGGAAAGGAGATGAATGGCGGTTGGGATGTGGGTGAAGATAGATGAGGAGCGATGGAGGTGGATGTGAGGATGGAGTTGTGATAGATCGAGGCATACAAAGATGGATGTGAAAAAAAGAGAGAGAAAGGGCAGAGACAATGCAGAGGGGGTGGATGGATGGTGAGGGATGGAGGGCGGGAGGGATGGATAGGTGGGTGTCTCTAAACTTCAACCTCAGAGCCTGACTAATCACTTGAAAGACAGCTAATGTGTTGCTGAGGCAGCTCTTGAATCACTGGCTGTCTTGGTTTCTTATGAATGGACAACACTGCTGACTTTTTGATCACTGACCGGGGATAAAGAACAGTCAACATTACAAATCACGTTTTGAATAATTGCATTAATTGGCTTTTTATTGTAGAAATTACAACCTCGAGGGCTGAAAAATGATGCAAATGCAAAGTGCCAAAAACTGTAGTTCCTCAAATTGGCCACTTGAGGCTGGCTCCAAATGAAAGGGCACCACACTGATCTTCATAATAGCCTTTCAGAAATAGTATAATAATCATCAGATTTTTTGAGTGATGAAAATAATCCTTAAATGCAGCCTTAATTGACAGTGAAAGATTTAGCTCAAATAAACAGCTGGAATAGGCAGATTAAATAAACATGCATGGCCTCATACAGTTCTTTCTAACCTATTCGTATGTTTAAAGCAACATCAGAGGAAACACTTGGAATGAAAGTTTACATAGTTAATATAACTACCAATGTGACTTCTTTAAATAAACCTACAGAGGAATCAAACACGCCTAAATTCTCCACATTTTAGCAGCTTTTCACTGGCTTTGTTCCCTCTAAAGGCTTCAATATGGGGGCATTATTTAGAGCTGTGTCCACAAATCTGCTCTCTCCGCTGGGAGCATTTACCACCCCGCGCTGGTCTGGCAGCTACTCTGGTTCTCCTCTCTGCTGACAAGGACTGGCAGCGCCTGTCGCACCCAATTACACCTGACAGGGTCTGACCTGTGGAGCTGGGTTAACTGGTTGCTGGCTGAACACTCCCTGACCTCTGTCACTGCGTCTGCTCTGCCAGTATGGAAACTGTCTGTGTGGTGGCATGCATCAGGCATACATCTGTGGGAGCTTTGGTGAAAGTTGATCAGTAAAGTTTGTTATTTCTTTCCTTTTCTATTGACAGTTGTACATGTTTGGGAGGTTTTCAAGCATCAGGATAATATAGGGCTAATTTAGGAAGCACAGACTTCTAACTTCATACCTGGGAGCTACAAGTATAAACTCGGACTTCTTTTTACTCTGCTGGCAGACAGCCCTGTTTAAGTTTACATGGGGGTATCTGAAGCTGCTGTCTTCTTTTATCTATGCTCTCATGATAGCCACAAAACTCCCTTGACAAAAGCAGTAATTTTACTTCACAGAAGAAAACAGTTGTTGATTGGTTAGTTGTTAATAAGTGTTATTGTGTGGCTCTTGTGAGTCCGAACTAACCCTTTAAAACACCAAAGTCAAAATAACACAATCAGTACCTGATCTGGATAGCAGTAGACCAGCAACTCTTGTGTCGTGTCCATGCAAAATTGCTGATTTTTTTAATAGAGTCTGGTGGGTTTGACAAAAAATCCCCAAATCCAGGGATAATAACCTCACGCTACTCCACCTAAATAAATCCGAAATGATCCCTTAAATTGCCCCTAACCTGTAAAGAACAGAGTCTTTTTTTGCCGTCCTCAGCCTGAGTTTGAACTTGTGACCCATTGCTCACCTCTGGGCTTTCATGTCACCTGGTCATATAAACAACAACCTGTCTGCCTTTCTATTAGGCCTGTAAGCCTTTTAAAGGAAATCAAAGTCCCATTAACAGTGTTCTGACACCATACAACTACTAGTAGTAATCCTTTACTGAACTCTGACCCAGGCAGCACTCACTCTCTCCCTCTCTCTCTTTCTCTCTCGCTGTCCTTTCGAGGGTCTCTTGCTCAACACCCAACACACACAATCATTGCTCACAGTCCTACAAACACTTAAGAGATCAATGCTCTGAGAGTGATAATCTCCTCCTTGATAGAGGGGGAAAGCCTTCACTCGAGACAAGCAAAGAGTGACAGGGGACAGAGAGAGAGCGGAGCGGTAGAAAGACAAACGCACACACAGATCAGGACAAGAGTCTCCTCCCAGCTGGAGTGACATCTATATCCCTGTCTTTATCGACAACTGGCCTAACTAAGAGCTCTTCAGGCTGGGAGGAGGCGACCCATCCATGCGCAGAAAAGAGAGAGAGAGAGGAAAGAAATACTGGGAAATCAAGACACAAACAGGATGATAGGAGAAGAAAAAGAAGCAGGGAGAAAATAAAAAAGGGAGAAATACAATTACCTCAATGCAGTAGTTACTGTGGTAAAAGGGACAGAACCATATTGCCAGACAGGAGTAATAATATTGATGATGATGATTCTGCAAAACTATAGAATATATTGAATAACTTTTCCTTTCGATTTTTAAGTCCTTATTCTATTCTACATATGCCAAAAAAGAGCATTAGTATTTCCTCATACATATTTAAACAGTCATGTTATATGCCATTGAGATGATAATCTGCATGAGAAAAAGTCATTGATAGTGATCAGTTTGTATAGTATATATTATATACATTAGCCCTAGCTGAGAGCACAGTCACCAGTGTTAGAGATTAAATAAAGCTAATAAAGAGGGAGAGTTTAATCTTTTATTCTGGCAGTCAGTGCAAAGCTACTTTCATGCCTCATTTCACTACAGTCCTTATTAATTGGCTCCGCTCGTACTGTAGTTCAGAAGCAGCTGTGTGAACATACACGCGGATGCATGAATGCACACATATTAGCACAGCACATTATGCACTTTCCCTTTGGTAAATGTATATATCTGGACCTCACATCTCTGTTCAGCTGTGTGAGATATTAATCAGATCAATTGTAAATCTCCTGGCTTTACATTACTGGCGCCCCTCCCCACCACTGATCCCCTCAGCGAGCTCTACGGCGTCGGTGTCGGGCTTCTTTCGCGGGGAGGCCTGAACAGGCACTGCCGGGGGCGATACACATCCCTCAGGTGAGCCTTTCATTATGGATGATGTTTCTGCCAAATTATTTAGACCCTGAGTCCCAGCAACACCCCTGCCCCATGAAGAAAACACACAAACAAACGCATGCATGCACGCAGACGTACACACTCCGAGCCACCCCGTCTCTCCCTCTTTCTTCACTGTAACACCAACGTTAATCCTGCCTGATCACCTCAGTGTGTGTGTTTGTGTGTGCGCACTTTTGCCTAGCAGTTCATTAGTCCCTCTTTCTTTGTTTAGAGGAGGTAAAGAAGTGAAAGCATGGCCCTTGTGGATTACAGGTGGATGGAGGGAGGGGCGGCTAAGGAGGAGGAAAATATTCATCATATGTATGCCACTGCTGCTCTCAGTGCCATAGAGGGGCCAGGTTGAGCAAAGCTACCTTGACATCATTGGCTCCAGTAATGTAGGATGTTAAAATAGGTTTGGTCGTGTGTGTGTGTGTGTG
>CAFUXE010000008.1:131509-141752 GCA_903364295.1 Serranus cabrilla | reverse complement strand
ATTTGGCTACTTATCCCTGCACTTCCCTCTCCTCCCAAATCCCATGCTCCCTCTCTCTTCCCAGCTCCCTCCCACCTGTCCATCCCAAATACTTCCCACTACCTGTTTCCCACCAATTCCCACTCTCACACACTTCCTAATGCACCTATCTCCTCCTCTTCTCACCCTTTCCTCTCCTCCTTTCTGCCCTCCTCAGTTGACCCCCAACTCATCTCTGACCAGCCAAAGCTCAATAAAAGAGAAAAAATAAACTTTCCTTTGATCCTAACTCCCTCTCCACTTTTTCATTTATTTTATTTTATTTTACATATTTTTACCCAAACATACATTTGAACTTGCCCATAAAGTCCAAATCTAAATAAAGTATTTATTCCTTGTCTTAAAGTTGTCCAATAAACCATGCTCTTTAAAAAAAAGAAAAGAAAATATTGCTTCTAATATTGGAAATTATGCTTATTCTTCTGCTGCTGCACCCGTTGCACAAGAGAGCAACAACTTCATTACTTTGTTTATTTACAGTTGTTTTGCATAAAAGGAAACTTAAATTGCATTGTTGTGTGTAAAAGCCTGTCTTCTTCCTTTCTCTGTTGGAAGAGGACCATACTTCCCCTCTTTCCTTCCTCCCCCACTTTCTCTTTTGTCCCTTCCAGACCACTAGTCCCTTCCTTCCTCCCCTCCCACACTCCCTCTCCCCTCTTTCTTACTACCATTTCCTTTTCTCTCCCATCCTTCCTGCCTCTTTTTATCACCTGCATCACTTTGATCCCCATCCTCAGTCTGTTTTCGGTGAGGCAGGAACAATTGGCCAGAAACCTATAACCGTATCTCCCTCTTAAATCTTCCCGCTTCAGAGCTTTTAGAGACTCACCGAGGCTGAATAGGACCAGGAACTTGAGGCAGACGAACTCCCGTTGGTCCAGCTGCAGGGAGCGTAGCTTGGCGACCAGCTCCTGGGCGTGGCTCAACAGGTTGTTGAGAGTGGCTCCCGCCTGTGAAGCGATCACCGCATAGTCCACCTGGAAGAAGCAGCGAGAGAGGGATGTAAAGAGATGTCCTGTATGGATTAAAGGTACACTGTGGAGTTTTCCATGCACACTCAATTTAATGTCATGAATCAGATAGTTATAGCTATTAAAGCACGTATAGGGTAGCTAGGTCGACTTGATAGATATTTGCTTTCACTTTTTCAGCTTTTTCATTTAGTTTCAGTGCATCATACAGTGGATACTTGCTATTCTTCTGCCCATTGTACAGCTTTTCAACAAACAACATTGTATCCAAGCAAAAATGATTGACAGCCACACAACACATGACTGTACCCTGAACACATCAACCACCACAAGCTTCTTGTAATGATTTTTTCATCCCTGTACCTGCTCTGCTGTATTCTCAACACTGAGTCAAAAGCTTTGGTCTGTCTGTCAGAGACACTAGTGGACGTGTAAAAAAAAACAAAAAAAAAACAGAAAAAAGAAAAGCAGCTGCAGGCGTAAGGTTTTTGCAGTTTAACAGTTTTTCATGAAAACATGCTGTGGGCGGTAGTAGAGAGCATGGGACTTCACCTCCAACTGGCCAAACCTGCCATGTTTGACTCCTCTCTCTCTGTTCTCTATAATACAGCAAAACAAAACATGCATGCTGAGACACGACAGAAGCAAGAGAGATAGATAGATGGATAGATAGATAGATAGATTTCCCATAAACCCATTTTTCTTGGGTCCAACCCATCCATCAATCCAAACACACACACACACACACACACACACACTCCTTTATCAGGTGCACTTCATATCTGCAGCCGCAGCACATTTGTCTGGGAGGCAAGTCCTTAGCTGCCACTCAAAGTAAGCAGGACCATATTAAATTTTTATATTTATTGACAATTCATTACCATAATTGACTGTGCTTGGGTTTCCAGGGGAAGGTAGATGTTGGTGTGTGCAATTCCTAAAGCTCAGGGAGGAAGAGGGTCCCTGTGTGCCCCCATTTGCAATTAAAAACACCCCTGGATTTGGAATTTATTTATGGTGTGAATAGGTTGATTGGAGCCTGTTTTTCATCTGTCTTGAGAAGAGAAGGGTTAATGTAAAGTATATGTTAACAATACATCATGTTTTTCTGCTCTTTTCCGGTCTTCTATTCTTTCCTTTCTCTTTTACTGCACCGCTGTACCTCTCTCCCGATTTATCCTGAACTCCTTTGTCCCTCTCTCTTTCCTTCTTCCCACCTTCGAGACGGTTAAGAGTTATGACTCGGTGAAAAGCAGACACTGCCCCCCTTCCAAGGTGTCAATCAATTTACATAAAATCAACTGTGCATGAAATAACTTCATTGAAGGATTGGACTGTTGATGGTGATGCCTTGGGTTATTGCCTTCTAGCCTTAAGTAAAAAGAGAGAAGAAAAAACGCTATAATGTCACTATAGCAGACTTAGCACTAACCCTGGTGACCTGCGTATCAGTCAATCAATCAATACTACTTTATTATCCCTCCTGGAGAGATATAGAGAGTAAATATATGAATAAACCTTCAAATCTTAACCCATCATGCTTACGATGAACAACCGTAGCAGAACATTAAAGATGAATATGGAAGGTGGGATCAGTTTGATGGGAAGAGGGCTTTGATGTATGTGGACGACGGGGATGGAAAATGTACCTAGTTTGAAAGCACAGAAATGTACGACTGGCAGAGGAACTTCTGTTTTTGCATTTCTTCTTCATTTGAATTTCATGTACACCAGGAGCGTCGTGCTATCAAAAAATCTGGATTTTCATTCCGAAAACTGGCTGCCAAGCTGAGAGGCCTTGCTTAATCATTCAACAGTTCAGTCCAATCTTTGTCTTGTCATGTTTGCAGACATTTGTACAAGTTACGCTGCATGTTTGATCCTGTGACAGGATAAAGAACAAGCCTCCTTTCTTCTACCCAAAACTGAAAAAAAGAAAAAGAAAACACTCATGGCCATTTCTCATTGCGGCTGGTGACATGACAATATGCAGCACTTCAGAGAAAGACAGAAAATAAGAAAGAGACGGGAATTAAAAAGCGAGGAAAGTGAGGACAAGAATGAGAGACAAAAGACTGAATGACGGGCTATAACAGTAAACCTGCTGGTCCCATGGATTTCTTTTCAAAGGCAAGGATGAGTGCAGTGTGTAACTGACGAGAGCAAAGAAGAGGCTTGATTCAAAGCATCTGTCTGAGTTTCCATTTCAACATAGTTTTCTGTCCTAAAGTCACATTTAAAAAAAAAAGAAAAAGAAAATATCTACCACTGCGAGTAACTTTTCCTCAACACAAACTTTAATAATTTGAACTTATTAAATGATATAAGTAGCCTTATTGGAATCAAGACAATTATTATTATTAACACAAGATATATGGAATATCTTCTGTCTTTACCAACATGTATTGAATAAAATTCAATCCTCATCTCTTTAGCAAAAAAAAAAAACAATTTGACAAAATGTTGAAAAATATAATCTAAGCGAAAACTACACAAGAAAAATAAAAAAATGTCTACTTCAGCTTAAATAACATGCCAAGCTTGCCTTTGACTTTATTTTTTATACGCTCATCATATTCCTATAATATCCCATAGATGACTATGATGAACATATTGTAACAATAAAGTTATTATCACATTACAGACCAATGTGGCCAGTGAACAGCGCAGTATGTTAGCTATACCAGTCATTATACGATTGGTTATGCATGTGATGTGTGTGTGTGTGTGTGTATAGAAATTGCTTTGGGTAGNNNGCCCCAACACCAGCTGTTCATTAACCAAAGTATGCAAACGAAACTGCCGTCCTGCGCCTCCCCTGATTATCAGCCCCTCCTCCTCCTCCTCGCCGCTCCGGTCTCTTCAAACTGCTCTCATCATCTCCTCCTCAATCCTTCCTCATTTCTTCTTCTGGTTTCTCCCTTCTTGTCTCCTACAAGCTTTTTTTCTCCTCCTGTCCTCCATAGTCTGTCCTTACTTATGTCCTGTCTGTTCCTCCTCTCCTTCTCCTCCTTTACCCCTCTCTCCCTTTGCCTCTTCCTCCTTTCTTCCATCTCTTTTCTTTCCTGTTCCTTTTTTCACCATTCCCCATTCTCAGTCCTCCATGTCTCCTCTCATTTTCATCTCTTCATTTCCTGTCTTTATCCCTCCTTTTCCTCTTCCCTCAGCTTCCATCAATTTCCACCTATCCTTCTCTAATCTCCATCCGTTTCCTTCCCTCCTGCCGTCATTGTGCATATTTCTGTCCTCCTCTATCCTTCACAATTGTTCCACAATACTCAATAGTCAGTACTTCCTCCTTCCATTTCTCTATTTTCCCTTCACCTG
Source organism: Serranus cabrilla (assembly GCA_903364295.1). NCBI lineage: Eukaryota > Metazoa > Chordata > Actinopteri > Perciformes > Serranidae > Serranus > Serranus cabrilla. Next base: position 137,415 of record CAFUXE010000008.1, on the reverse strand, counting down.
TTTGCGTGTATATTGGCATGATACTTGTTGAAGCCAGGTAGCTATTAGCACTTTGACAGTACTACTCCACTCTACTACTGTCTGCTAACCACAGGCAGAACTAGTTCACCTCTTCTGAAAATCTGCCGCCGACCTTGTCCTCATTCAAAATCACAGAATTAAAGCAGGTCTTCCCTGTATACAGTGTGCTCGCCTTGCTTCAATATTTATACCAGCATCTATTGTTGTAAAACATTTTGTTGAAGAGCAATGTTTCGGAGAGCCGGCCAATCTATAATTCATGACTTCTCATCTCACTGACAGCCATGCCACTGGTCAGAGGCATATTCATGACGAGCAGTCTCATGCCTTTGTGTGTGCATGAGATTATGAAAATCACTGAACGCTAAAGGAGTCTTCCCTGCATGCTCCTGGGTTTGTGTGTTTACTACTTGACAGTGTGTTAGGTGAGTGTGTGTGCGTGTGTGAAGCACAAACAGAATCACAGTATCCTGATGCTTTGAGGACCTCCATTTGGGTTTCAGGCATCAGCTCCCACCAAGTTCCTCCAGGGCCCCAGTAGAACAAAATAACACACTTAGCCACATTCTTTATCTACCCGCCCACTCACTATGCTGCAGCATGCGTAACCCAGTGCTTTATTTATTCAAGTCTTCATGCACTGAGAAGAAAAAAAATGCTAAATTGATTATTCTGGTGACATTAGTATATATCTATAAGCATAATCTATTTTTAATGAAGTGGGGACTCCTGTGTTGCTGAGTGATCAATAACGCTTTAAGGGAAATGTTGATGTGTTGCAGAATCCCTCCAGGAGCGTGGGATGCATGGTTGGCAGCATTTTGGAGGAAAAAAGAGCGGAAGCAGCTTCCAGGATGGGGTTTAACCGACTCACCTGCTGACCAGTGACCAGTAGGATGGAGCCCTCCTTGGCGTGCATCACCTGCCGGAAGACGTGGTCGAGGATGAGGAGTTCGCTCCAGCAGTTCTGCAGCAGCTTCATCTGGTCGTCCACCTGGTAAGAAATAAACACATCAGGTCAACTACTTTACTTTCTCCCTTTACAAAACTGTAAAAACAGTCAATTGGTTTCAGGGATATTATTTTACCCCCAGAAACCCCTGATTTGTCCCTTACTTTCCAAATGTTTAGGAACTTTGGTTTTCAATTTCTGATTGAAACGTTCAAATATTTCAATCAAACACAGGATAAAATCAAGTGTCCCTTCCTCAAAAACAACAAAATGTGAGACACTGTGTCAGCCTCAGTAGTTTGTAAAAATCACAGGTGTCTGAAAGGTAGTCTTGCTCACAGGTCAATCATTTTTCAGCCTTACACAAAGGTCAGAAGTCCCCTGTGCACACTCTAACGCTTTCTCATGTGAACCTCTCCACACTTAGTTAAGCACTTTGCTACGTGCCTGATATAACAATGTTGCCAGGTTTATCTGTTTGCCCATTGCCAGCAGTTTCTGACTGATTCCACACATGATAATGATTAAGTAGCCATGTTTCCCCCTCCTGAATGCCAGCTGCTGGCTCCCAGGGACCTGCCAGGTGAGCTTGGGAAGCTGAGGCAGGTCAGTCGGCGGTTCTGTACACCAAAACAACCCCCTCCATTGTAACTGTTAGTCTCTTCCCATGCTTGGCTGTGTTAATCATTACTCCACATAGCCAGACTCAGACAAAAAAGGGCCACATTGAGAAGAAAGGAATGAGGAAAATGTATGAGAGGCTCTTTCTTTCTCCTCCCTTTCCCCCCCTTTTCCTATCAACAAACATTGTGCTCTTTGTGGTATCATTGGGAATAATGTGTCTTTTTGGGCACACTGCGGTTTTGTGCTGATGTGAAATACTTTGTTGCTTTTAGTCTGTGAGAACTGTCTGTGATGTCAATCGCCCCAATGTCAACCACAGCTTAGAGAGTGAAGAATGTGGATCAATGGTAAAACTTTGTGAAACAGGCAGGTGCAGCGTGAACACCGGTGAAAGGAATTTCTTTTTGTTAGTCAGGAAATTACATTTTTGCCAATCTACAGTGACCTTAGGTAAGAAACTTGATGTCAACAACTTCTCTTCCAAAAACATCAAACACTTTATTACTCTGCATGACATCGCCGTGGCTGTGGGCAAGTGTGACGTCTATTGTGTGTTGATTAGGATTGTTATGGCTGGTGAATGGGGCTGGTGTCAGACAGTGTCTGTTTACCTTTCAGGAAGACGTAACAATGGCTGTGCCATAACAGTAACCTGGCAAAGCCAAATAACATGTCCTGCTGGAGGACATGAACATTTGAGTTGCCTGAGCGTGGTTACATGTTGTGTGTATGATTATTATTAATTTGTGTATTATTTTTGAATCGAGATCTGGGTACAAAAAGGTTTAAGAGCCGGTATTGTTTGACTGGAGATATTGTGAAGCTACTGGTTATTATTGGCCTTGCCCTCATTAGGGTTAATCTGGGGCAGTAGTACCAGTTTTTAGTCCCCATCATGCCTTTATTGTGCCTACACTGAAATTGACAAAATATCAGTGATAAATAGTATGATAAAAGAAATCCTTACATCCCCTTTTCTCTTTTATCAGTCAAATTTAAATGACGAAATACAACAAAGCTTCTGTGACCTTTTCTAACATTTTTTGACAACATCATGGACTCTTTTTGTCTCGCTCCTCCTCCTCCTCCTTCCTATACATCTATTTCTTCGTGGCCCCACACTGAAGGCGTTCAAAGCTCAGGATGAAAAAATTCAAATGCCTTCATTAAAACCATCAGAGAGCAGGCGCCACAGTCAAAGGAGGGACTTCTCTATACAGTGCCCCGATCCTCTGCTCTTCATTTCTCCATCTACCCTGGAAGCACGTGTAACAGCGTGCGTATGTGTGTGTGTGTGTGTGTGTGGACGGATGGGTACATGTAAGGCCCAGACTCTTCAAAGGACCCCCCTGCATGTCAGTGGTGCTGGCAAGTGTCGGGGTCCTCATCAAAGGGCTGTCCTTACTCTGCCTGCCTGGAAGCTCTTCTCTGACAAGAGGCCTGGGTCATCAAAGGGGGGCAGCTCAGAAGGGATGACAGCGGGTGATAGCAGCCTAGACGAGGGCTGGGGACACCCGCCTGGAAAAGGGGGGACTGGTGACAGACAGACAGGCGTGAGGGCGGGCCAGGGGTTGGGGTTCAGTTCGCTGACCTTTTAAGTGCCAGCGACACGAGCTGTTTCCCTGACAAGCTCTTCCTTTGCTCTGTCAAACGAGCAGCGTTCATGGCGCCTGATCTTACAAGATCTGCTGCCTGCTCTCTCAGATAATATGAACTTTCTGACACGGACTCAACGAGCGATTCGTGTTCGGTTTTCATGCGGGCGACTCCTGAAAAACTGGCTCTTTGCAGAGAAAAAGCAGCCAATAGAGTCAGAAAAACATTGGCTGATTGCCAGTAAGTTCTATTCACAATATGACACAACAAAGTTCAAATAAGCAGTTTGTTGAACTCTCCAGGAGCAATAAAACAGCAGATTTATTTAGACGGTTAATTCTTATCTCATCACACAGTCATGGAAACTTAAGATAACTGTTTATTGTGTCCAGTAATGTCAGCTAAGAAGGAAACAAAGTTGTTGTTGTGATGTTATTCATTTAGTGTTTCTCCTCATTCCGATACACAATACGTGTTATCACTTCTATAACAGGTTACTATTTGTCACTGACAATGAGTTTTTACTGACTGGGTTGTGTAAAATTAACATTTTATGTGGCTCTGTGGGGACTGACTCTCTTCTGGAGCCAGCCTCCGGTGGCCATTCAAGGATCTGCAGCTTTTTGCACCTCAAGTGCAGTCTTACTTTAGTTTCTTTTAAAAAATAATTTCTTTATGTCAAAGGATTATAATGCTAATGAAGGAAAATAGGTTATTAAAGCTTCACTTTGTATCATTTTCCCTACAAAGTATAAATTCACAGAAGAATTGTTTGGCAAAATAAACTTAGTTTTTTTTTTTTTTTTTACTTTCTGCTTACACAATTGGACAATCTCAAATCTTTAACCATAACCCTGTCCTTGGATGCAGCAAAACTCATTATAAGGATTTAGCTTCTGAGGTCCACACTGATGCAGAAAACACGCTCTAAAGTATTTGCTTCAAACTGGCCTCAAAATCCACATTTAAGGATTTTCAAGGTGCGATCTATTTAATATTTTAATATCATCACCAGTGTTTGGTTAAAAAAATGAGAGAAATTCCAAGCAGGAACTTCTACTTGCAGCAGCCAGCAATGAAAAATACATATCCTCCAAGAAACCAATTTAACACCTTTATGATCGTTCAGGCGAGTGGGATCAATGCCAGGATCAATCGCTTAGCCCATAGCTTTTGTTCAAAACCACTGGCTGAGATTAATGGGATTTTCCAGAGAGAGAGGTAGAAAAAGAAAGAGAGCGTGGGTGAGAGGGGGAATGAAAGTGCCAGACAGGGAATGAGAGAATGAGAAAAGACTTGAGGGAAATTGAGAAAATAAAACATAGTGATTAAGAGCAGATATTCCCTCCATTTCTGGGTAAATGTAAATTAATTGGAAATGGAGCATTCAGATGCTCGCTGACAAAAGTAATGTTTATTCATAGCCCCCTGCTAAGAGTAGAGCAATTATCATGGTGTGTTGAGTCAAAACAGGCCAATGTAGTAGAATCTTTTCCCCCCTTTCTTGTGGCCGGGTTTTGGTCTAGTGCCACGAGCATTGTTAAGCTTCGTACGGTACGGCGGGCTTTAACGAGAGTACACAGCTGGATCTGATTTTAATAAGTAGTTCCATTTTTGATGTGGCCTAATGAACAGATTAATGGAATCTCCTTCTGTGGAGCCTTAATGAATGGAGAGAATCATGCTATTTTTTAACACAGGGGGGAGAACACACACACAAACACACACATGGACCGTGAGTTTATCTGCCTCAAACGGCTTGTATATAAACAATAGCTGTGCTTCTATCTCTCCGTCTCTCTCTGCTGGACGGGAATCAATGCTGTCTCGGAGTACTACAGGTGAGGTTTGAAGCTGACATCAATGCTCGTGCGTCTCTAGCAGCCATCCTTTGGTGCAGTCCTGTCTTGGCATCTGTTCGCCTTGAGCCAAACAGGCCCTGTATTCACCTGGGAACAGGCATTAATTCACCTAGAACAGCGCCTGTTGTTCTCAGAATGTTGCGAGCACTTAATTATGTCGCTCTTGAATGTACTGTAGCTCGTTGTCAGTTTATAGTTTGGTAATTTAATTGAAAAGAGTCTCAGTGTGGGGTTTCCATCGGCAACAATAGGATCTTGTTCAGCTAATTGGTCATCAATGCATCAGAAATCATGGAGTGGTTAATACTTTTTTTTTTTTCCTGTGGAAGCTCATGCAACCCTGCTGACCTGAGATCAAATCTTACAGTCAGACACTTTTCAAAATGCTCCATGGTGCTTTACAAGGCAGCAGAATGAAACACACAAGTCATAAAATCAGTAGATATTAAATCTTTAAAAAAATAAATAAAAACAGGATAAGTTAGGAATAGGGAAAAAAAAATTAAATTAAGTTAAAAGGAAAATAAAACTCAGGAAAGACTCTCCGACAAAAGCGTGTTTTAAAAAGAGATCAAAAGTTACAAGGAAGGAAAAAAACAGGTCACCACTGGCTCATGAGTGCATCTTGAATCCCACTGCAAACCATTTTTGGCAGCCATATCGTTTAAAAGCCACAAATAGAGTTACATCCATCAGAAAAAACAACAGGGTGAGTGACAAAATCCCCAGGATGTTCCAGCTATGTGACCTGCTGGGAGGGGAGAGGTGAGCTTTGGGTGTCCATGTTCCAAACTATGTCCGGCTCTTCTCTACACACTGCAGAAGCGGATGAGAGTAAAAATCATTATCCC
>CAFUXE010000008.1:99821-114034 GCA_903364295.1 Serranus cabrilla | reverse complement strand
TTTTTTTTTTTTTTTTTTTACCAATATGCTAATAGGCAATATCTCTTATCATCACACAGTGTGTGCCCACTTAGATCTGAGGAATATTTCAAGGGGAGATGGGCGGTATGCAGTTCACATAAAACCCTCAGACTAGGACCCCGTTAGTATGAAAAGTGCCTGAAGCTCATAGTCAAAGTTTTCACAACCCATAGCCAAAACGTGTCACACACGGGGTAAATGTGGCTGGCTGCTGAATTTTGATCAGGCAATGGGACAGACAGCGGTGGCAGACCCCCCTCCCCACAGCCCTGTGTATTCTGCATTAGTGTTGAGCCAGTGCATAAAAAGCAAGATTAAAGGCCTGTTGAAGATAAAGGATTGAACAGATGATGTTCGTGAACTGTATAAAGTGCTGTCAATTATGGATGACAACGTGGTGGAAGATTCAGCATTGAAACAAAATGCAGGATAATTTATTAAAGACCTGCAGAATATCTGCAAATACAATTAAAGCTTAAAGGAGCAGTGTGTAGGATTTAGGGGCATCTATTGGAAGAATTGGAATATAATGGTCATGATTATATTTTTATACACGTATCTCCTGAATCTGAGAATGTTGTATTTTGTATAGATTAGACTGAGCCCTTCATGTCTGGGGAGCAAATCAAACACTGGCTCTAGAGAGGTTATTTTGCCACCATAGGTTCTCCAACATGCTTTAAAACAAAGGGGTAAATGAGTGGGATTACAACTAATCTGCAACCTTGCTGCTAGATGCAACTAAACCCAACACACTTGTCCTTTAAAAAGCAATATACTATCATAACAAATAGGAAACTGGCCAAAACCCTAAAAATAACATTAAAAATGTTTTATTTTTTAATTGAAAAAAAGCCTACCTTGAGTTCACGGAAGAAGATGCTGCTTCGTGCCCACTCCACAATGGAGAAGAGTGTCTGGTCAGCCATCTTGCACATGAGGCCGAAGGTGTTGAGCTTCTCGTGTTTGCCTCGGCTGGCCTGTTCCTGCTGCAGGTAGGCCATGATCTTGGCCTGAACCTGTGGCTCATCTGGCTCACACTTGAGCAGCTCCACGATCAAGTGAGGGAAGCTGGGCGGCGAGCCCGTCTGGTACGCATCGACGTAGGCGTAGCCCATGATGGACTCCGGCGAGCTGGTGTACGGGTCTGGGTACTCGGACTTGATGGTACGCGTGCCCTGGAAGTGTCCGTAGGCCGCCTGGTAGCCCTGCAAGCTGCCGGCATGCGGTGGCATTGTCATGCTGACCGGCGAAGTGACAAATGGGCTGCGGTCGTAGTCTGTGGGGGGCAGGGCGGTGGCATGATGATGGTGGTGGTGGTGATGGCTGGCGTGGTGGCCGGGATGGTGGCTCAGTGGAAGGCCCTTGGATGCGGCCGAGTGGATGTTCTGGATGGCTGAGGAGATGGTGAGGTCGGTGGGAACGGCTTGCATCACCTGAGTCATGGCCTCAATCTTCAGGCCGTTGGCTCGGATCAGCGCCTTCTTTTGCTGCTTGAGGGCCCGGTCACGCTTGTACATCGGGCCAAACTTGTTGCGACCGCCACGCATGCGGTCCGCTCGCACAGCTGAGGGACAGACAGAGAGATGAAAAGGAGACAAGAAGGAAGACAATATTAGCTCTACATTGTATAATCTTTTGTTTTGATCGCTTCTCATTTTTTTTTGCAAGAACAATGCGAACATCACTCTTAGAGACCCCATATTTTAGCAATTTGTCCATTCATAAATACAGATGTAATCATTGTATCATGGAGGTGAGCTCCTCATTTGTAACTTATATGTATGTAGGCCAAAGGTTTTCCTGTGGTGATTACACTTGACATTTACCTGTTGACTCCTAAACCCCACAGGTCTAACAGATAGGGCTGTTACTCATTGACCAGAGACACAAACTTCTATGAACCGCTCTGCTAAATGATCATTTTACAGCTGGATATCTCTGTCTACCACTCAGGGAATGCACACCTTAAAGCTAGACACTGGTACGGACTCAAAAAAATAATTCTAAAACACAAAATGTTATCTAATCATGCAATATTTAAAAGCCTCAAAATGTCAATGTCAATTAGCAGAAACTTTTTCTTTACAAAACCCAAAAGGCTAACAATAAGCAATAAGCAAATTTCTTTTCTCTGATGAAGTCGGCATACCCATGAAGCCCCCTGCCTTCCCCCCTCAGTGCAGAATCCTGTTGTGAGGATCACAACGAGTCTGTGCCGTGGGTATTTCTAATGAACGAGCCGGGCACACGGTGGACTGCTACGAGGGCCATGTGTGATCTGGCCGACTGCTGCCATGGGGAAGCTGCTCTGCTGTCTCCCAGTCGGGGGGCGCTGGTGTTAATTATTCATACTTAATTACCTCTTACTCTGACGAGGCTCGCCGAGCCCAGCGTGCAGCGAGCTAACGGACGTCTGGGAGACTAGTGCAGCAGAAAAACACTCACTAATACCAATAATGTAGATTATCAAAGGCATATTTTCATTGTATTCAATGACAGAAACCCACATATCTAAGTGTAAATACATGCACATACATGTGCTCTGATCAGACACAGTGAGGAGTCAGATTACATGTTAAGTCAGTCTGAGTCCACTCCAGCTCATGATGTCTTGATGGATGAATGAAAGAACAGAAGAGGAAAATTGAAGAGGGGATGTGGAGGGGGCGGGGTGGGGAGTCGGAGTTTGGGGTGAGGAGGGGCACACACTTAAATACACACACACAGACACACACAGACTCACACACTCTGAGCTGCCTTGGGAGTGATTTTAATGACCTCCGTCACAAAAGTGTCTGTCACTGATCTGAGCGAGAGGAGCCGAAAGGGGAGACACATACACACACACACACACTCTTACACACCCACATGCTGACTCTTTCTCATACATTCTTAAAGAAAACACACACAGACACACACACAAACACACTAACACGGAAAGCATCACACTCTAGTCCAGATCACACAGAGAGATGGTAACAGGCCAGACGCTCAGCCACCTTGGAGAGCCCCCGACGGCTCAAATAGTATGTAATTTATACACAGTGATTTCACACACACACACACACACACACACACACACGACCATTTCCCAACATGCTTGAGGTCAACTCCAGTGCCCACTCAACGAGACTCGGGGATTATCATGACCGTTAAAAAATTGATCACACATCAAAGGGAAAAAAGAAGGAATCAGGAGCCGTCAAATGTATCCATTATACATTATTGTAGGGCGACTTTAACTATTAATGATTTCTCCACAACAGCGTAATTAATGAGCTGAGAAACTAATAGTTGGCCCTACTGGGAAAACAAAATTAGGCCCTGACTGCCTTCTCGCCTGCCCCGGACCCAGGGACCCACATCATAACATGAATATCAGGATTGGGGGGGTGTAGGTCTCGCCACACACACACACACACGGATAGAAAGACACACAGATTCTTTGTCTCTAATTAAACAAGGTGATTTGCATGCATGTAACACAGATTAATACGGACGGGGGAGGGGAAGAGGGGAGCAGGACAGTGTATGTATATGTGTGTGTGTTGGGGAAGAAAATGAATGTGTGTTGATGCTAATGGAGGAATGTTAATAGGTTAGATGCTGCAGATTTAAGCTTATGACGACAAAGTAATCACATGACCCCGCAACTTTGAGGCTACAAGGCCGAAAAAATGAGTGGTAGGCGAGTAATTTGAAAATGTTTTCATGCACAAAGAAGTTTTATACGCTACAACAACATGGAGGTAATTGAATTTCCCTTTCATTAAGGCTTGTGTCTGTTCCAAACTTAAACTCACTGGTAGGTTTCTGCTGTGCCAAGAAAGTGATGTTTGATGTTTGCGGTTTGTTTGGCATAAACAACACAAAGTGAAAAGTTAGCATGACAGCGACAGCCACCGCTGCTGAACGGGCAAACAAGAGAATTAAACTTCATCAACAAAAAAGTGCAAGAAAAATAACTACAGGGCTGCAGACTCAGCTTGATTGACAGGATTTGTCTGGAAAGTGCAGCTATGAGCACTTAGCCTTGCGGGAAGGTAGTGTAGAGGGAAGAAAATTGGAAAAGTTGCAAACCAAGTAAAAATCTAATATAAACTATATAAAATTAATGTATGAACTGAAAGCATCCTACGGAAGAAAAAAAATGAATATATGAGAAGAAACCTCGAGTTGTGTAAAAAGGATCTGGTTTGGGTTAGCAGTGAAGCTTTGGGGCTAAAGCCAGGCTGAAAGGCTAAAAGGCTGACACCGTCCTCCACTCTGAATTCCCCTGACTTACTGTCTGAGAGCACGTCCACACAAAAACACACTCAGACACACACATCCATAAATTCAGAAACTGACCCGACCAAAACCCTGTTCCTCCTTCCCAAAAGTATCCAGTACCTCATGTAAACACATGTACAAACACAAACAACCACACACACACACACACAAACAGCCTCTATGCACACATAGCCTGAAACACACTGAAACACATCACACACACAACAGCCCTCAGCGCTTATATCCTCTGATTTATGGTTGTTTAATATACAGGAATATTAAGCGCGCGTAGGTGAGGATCCCTGTCGGCCGCCGGCATATTAATGGGTCCCGCGGAGCCTTGCTGACACCCTGTTTGTCATGTCGGGGCCCCGGCCCCTGCTCCGGATGCGCCCTATCCCATGCACACACATGAATACCTATGATACCTATGCATAAGTAATGGGACAGCTCCCTTGCTTCTACTGCAGGTACTGGGAGGCTGATGGAAGACAAATCAGAGCGAGAAAGATGGAGACAGGGAGGAAATAAAAAGTGGAGGGAAAGGGAGAGCGATACAGCGAGGAGTATACAAACACTCAGATGGTCGCTAATTTGAGCTGAATGACTCTGAAGAGGTTTACATTTTTACATATATATATTGGTTAAGATTTGAGGATGGATTAACGGCATTAAAAAAATAGCTGAAATTAAAAATGGCTGAAGAAGGTGATACAGAGGAAGACTGTGAGTCAGTTCAGCTGTCAGATCAGAAGCCTGATAAAAGTTAATGAAAATAAAAGTGGGATATTCTAAAAAAAATAGGTCATTTTAAATCTCTATATTCCTGTGACTGGTTTAAAAACAGGACAGTGCTGGCTGTTTTTAGACACAGGAAATATAATCTGACATCCAGTATCTTAAGGAATTAAGAGTAAATTAATCAGCATTTGATCAGTGGAGGTCAAAAGCTGCATGCTGTTCTTTGTTTCTGTTAAAATATTGTTATTATCAACTTACATTTTCAACGGTTATTACTGTAAGAAAAAAACCTCTGCGTCATGAAATACCCACAGTGGAAACAGTGTATTGTATTGTAATATAACTGTTACGCTCCGTCTTTATAATGATACACAAGTGAAGGAAATATTAGGCAGCTCAGTGAAGCATGTGATACCAGACAACTTCTACTGAGCATAAAAAGAAAATCGTGCCAGTGGGAGCTGCTCAGATACGGCTCGCTTCATCAGCTTTAGTGAATGACGTGCTAATGGGTCAAACCTTAGTGGGATGTGGCTTTTTTTTCTTTTCTTTTTCTCAATGAGTCAATACTCTGAGCTGAGATGCTACAGTGCATACCAATAACCAAGGATTTTTACAGCATGTGTGTTTGTGTGGTTAAATGAGTGTGTGGCTGCCAGGCTCCATCATCATTATGTGTGTATATGAAAGAGTTTTTTACTTCAATACTGTTTGACACAATTAACCGCATGCACTTGACATTAACTGGAAAAGATACATTAACAGCCGAAACAAGCTTTTTATAGACATATTAATAAAAACTAAATATATTCAACTTTATTTATCATATTATAATAACTAATAGGGTTTATAAATCAGACAAATTATATTTTGGGATTCAAAAATTATCATATTTTTGCAAAGCTGATGTTTTAACCTATATATGAATATTTGTCTACCACTTTTAATTTAATTTATTTATTTTTGTGAAATCTCATCTCATGCAATTTCCCGTTTTATTTGCAGTTATTATCATGGTCATGTGACTGCCTCCCATTGGCTGTTGTTACTATAGATGAAGCCACACCTTTTTTGTCTCACAAAGACCTTGTGGTCAAAATGTCCGCTTTTTAAATGATTAAGCTTTTTCATATATCATTCCTTATTTTTATGTAGTTTTGTATTTTTTGGAAAGCCTGTATTGCCTTCCTGTTTATCCCGTATTCGATCTACAGTTTAATACACAGGGCATCTCTTTTTCCTAAACTTGTGACTACTCAGACAGAATTTTGAAACCTAGCTAGACTCACTTCACTCTCACTGTTGATGCAATAACAGGAAAGAGTTATTTTTAATATTTTGGACATAGCATATCTTCTGTGTTACACACTGGGTCAGTGGTAAGTCATATATCCTGCAGCACACAGAGGAGAATATGATATGGATATGGATAGGTGTCAGGTTGAACTATGTTTATTATGTTATCAGCTGTTGGTGTGAGTGTGGATCGGGTGATAGCCACGTAACAACTGTTTACTGTACATCTGTGATATGTGCCATTTCACCTCGTTTCGCTGCCTCCTTCCCTCAACTTTGAAACATTAACTGCTTGCACAGTCACAGCAAACCACACACACACCGTCCCATTGGTTGGCATGACTAATCAACAAACAGGAAAGACAGTGGGCAACACCAGAAAGGCGAAAGTAAACAGTCGAAAGAAAATACAGTTTGAGTCAACTTTAAAGTTTTTTTGGTTTCGGCTCAATATCCTGAATTCACATGTTGCTGCAAGCTGCTGTGTAATGGAATGAAAAGATTGCAAAAACAAAGCACATGACCCCAAACCTCCTTTCCTCTTTCACTGCTATTGTACACACGTTTTTGGGGATTTTTTTTTTTAGATCAAATGACAGCTTATCCCTCTCGCCTGTGGCCTTCTGAACACCTTTTTGGGCTTCTCATGAATATATGTATGTGTTTACCAGGGAGAGCTGTATGTGTGTATAGTGTGTGTGTGCTCTGAGGGGTGTCAGCCTTTCTGTACGGGACGTCTTTACTGGTTGTGGCAGGAGTCGCCCACTGGAGCTCCTGGCCCCTGACAGAGTGCTGCAGGGCCCGTCTTGCCCCCGAGCTGAAAGCTACCGCCAGCAAAACAAATCAAACGCTGCCCCCTCCCCACCTGTGTCAGCTGGAAAATGACAGGCCGGGACATTCTGCCCAGCGGCCATTCACAATTAACAGCAATTAATTACAGCGCACATGGCAGCTAGAGGGAGAAGAAGCCTCCGGAAAGATTTTAGTCAGGCTGTCTTTGCTCTTCTCTCACCCTCCCAGGGTCTTATTTCTCGAACACATTAACTTTTCTCAATTGTATGTGATCATTTCGGGAAGCTAGGGGTTTTTAATTAGCTTTAAATAACAAATGTGTGAAGCATTTTCTTTGAATATTAGACTGAAACTACTCTTATTAAAATACTACACAAAGTGAAACAATTTGCAGTATTTTTAAAGGACAGTGCTGTAAAAAAAAATATCCTTTAGCTTATAAATCCCCCATTTTACAAATATTAAAGATTAGCGATTTCAGAATAAAACCGTGCGGAAAAATAGTTGATTTTAAATATTATCTTTGACCACTGGAAGAATGTTTCTTGCCCTGCCGCCCTGTCACTTCTGGATAGCCATGTTTGAACAAGCTCCTGAGCCACGTTCAAATTAAACAAAGAGGCCTCGAAACGGCCGGCCAAAAGTATCATCATTACCATTCTCGCCATGCCGCCAAGTTTAATATTTTATCTATTACTCTGTCTGGCAAGTTTAAGTGCACAGCAGCTACAAGATACCCCCCAACTCCCCCTGACCCCATCTAAAATACTAATAAGCAATGCTGGATTTCAACGCTTTGGTAGTAATGAAAGGTTTCACTTCACAAAGTTCTAGTTATACATTTGCAAGAACAGATGATGTGTTCATTGTTCAGTGTTTAAATAAATATAATATTCTCCTTTCACAGAGGCAATTATTATGTCAGAGCAGGTATCAACCGTTTTCTAAATGGTGGATGTGTCAATTTGGAAGGAAACTATCCATGTGCAGATTGATCATGGAAATATATTTTTACACTGACTTTCCAACAAAATTAATGTGCTAAAACACCTCGGTGGAAATCCAGAAGTAGGCAACCTCCAATTTTAGCTGGGGGGCAGCACCCCCACCCTCAGAAAAAAAAAACTTGCAGTAATTGCAAACAGGCATCATATCTTGAAAAACATATAATGCAGCACACACAGAGCTGGATCTGGTTTTCCACTCCTGCAGTTGCGTACTGTACGTTCTGGATCATATTTTACTGTGTGGTGTTTGCTATGAAACCCCAGAATAGACAAATCTGCGGTAAACTATTCATGAAATCATACAGAGAAAACAGGACTGTATGTGAACTATAAAAAAGATAAATCTGGTGAAAGCCACACCGGAGGCTGTGCCGTGCTGTGGAATGTAACTCAAGTACTGAAGTTCATATTTGATGTACTTTACTTGAGTATTTCACATTTTATTCTACACTAAAATAAAATACTTTTTACAGCTTTAATTACCACAGTTGTTACTTTACAAATAAAGTTTGACAAGCTTAAAAAGCATAACCAGCTCTTATAGATTTAACTAATCAACATGAAATAAATAAATAAAATAGTTAAAATTAGCTCCACCTCTACCAACTTCAACAGTTAAATATGACATAATAACATATCAATAATAATATTCTAAAATAAAATATTTAACAGTAAATATTGAATAGTCCTGACTCTCAAAGGGACATTTTTCTGAATTATGAATACATTTCCTTTTGATACTTTAAATACATTTGACTTATAATATCTTCTTTTAATGGAGTGATTTTAATACTTAAGCAAAGAAATTTACTTCAGTAACAGCCGTCTGTTCTTTGGGCCTTTGGGCAAGATGTTGAATTCCTGGTAACCAGTTTGTTTATCATCTATAATCAACTGTAATCAAGCAATGTATTTATCTGTTTATTTATCTCGCCCTACACACTATCTCCCAGCCATTGTTGCACTGTTGAAAGTATCTCCCTATGTCACCATAACCTCATGTTTAAACACATTGAACAACAGAAGCAAAACACCAGCACAAGTTGTAATTTCAAGTCACTGAGCCACAAGCCAAACTGTAAAAATGTAACCATGTTTCCTGTACCTTCTAGCTTCATGCCGACGGTGAGGCACTTCTGGAAGCGGCAGTACGGGCAGCGCTTCCTCTGGGTCTTGTCAATCTGGCAGCTCTGGTTCTCTATACATGTGTAGCGCTTGTTGTTCTGGACGGTGCGCTTGAAGAAGCCCTGTGGAGAGAACCAATTAAGACGTCAACCCGCTTGACCCCTGCAATGCGATGGTAATTGGCCCATTCACACTCCCAGACAGATGGAGAGGGACAGGCTTAATGGATACGCACACACACACACACACACACATACACACACGCACACACAGGGTGAAGTTTTGAAAGCTATACTCCAATTGATGATGCTTTATGGACACACACGTACAGAAAATGAAGCAGGGCATGGATACACACCTTAAAACAAACAAATAAAACATTCTTTCTGAAAAGTTTTTTTTAAATAATTTTAGTCAGCTTTGAACAAATAATAAAAACACAGATTCCAATGTTTCACTCTAATTTATAAAGTGTATGAAATCTAATATGTATCCTGTCAGTATGACACTCTCAGTATCATTAATACCTCAGTATATTCAGGTAAAGACTCTAGAATTTACGGGGAAAGCATCTTTTCAACTCCCCACTTAATTATTGAAAAATATGAGCACAGGAGTACAAAAAATCCAATAAATTATATCCATAATTCACAGTTCCGGGATTACAGAGATTCATACCTGCAATGTGGAATTAATTATAGACAGCAGTAGAGAAAATCAAACGAAGGGAAGATGGTATTAACGTATTCTAGATCCATAACCTAGGAGGAGAATCCTTAAACCTTGTCTTTAAAAAAAATAAAAATAAAAAAGAACGTGCTGCTGTCAATATCTCACCAAACACAAATTTAATTGACAATCTGCATTGCCTGATCCGTCCCAATAAAAAATCACTGCGCTCGGTTTTGGATTATCGACTTCTCAGTGCTAAAAAATCCATGTTTCAGAGAGAACTTTCTCTCCAATTTTCCATTTAGTGCACAGCATGCACTATAAATATCTGAACCAAACTGGATTCTAACATGCTTTGAAAACCACACAACATCACGTCTGGGGATTAAGCGGACACATCACTGAAAAGCTTTCGTTTGACCGGCAGTTCAAACCAAGAAAAGGCACTCGTCAAGGCTCCTTTTTATCCTTTAAAGGGACTCTTACAAGCAACTATTGCTCATTTCTGTCGCCATTACAAATAGCAAAGTTTCTCATTAACCCAAAAATGAATCACTAATTAACATAAAATCTGAAATCATCACAACATGGCATACTGTAAAATAGTCACAAGCTAAAAATAAAAGTCATGTCCAATTTTAATTTGATGAATTATCTCAGTAATTGGGTTTTCCTGACCTTGGAATTCCATCGTAAAAAAAAAACTGCACTCCGCACAAAAACAGCAACCAGGAAAGTTCTTTTAATTCATCTCAGAACTGTCCAGTAAGTCGAACACAGAAGCAGAAAAAATATAATTCACATCACCACATTATCTCCTCTGAGCCCCGTCTGCCGAACGCTTAACTACTCTGTCTAACTTTTAATAAATAGGTAAAAACAGTAATTTGACCTTAACTTGCTCTGCTCATATTTATTCTCCTTTTTTGAAAAATCTTTTCCTACATCTGAAGATCTTAAATATATTTGCCACAGTGCACCTATGGCTCTCTGACCCTTGACCTTTTTGTAATGTGAGTATTTTAGGATTATTGTGTTATCGCTCTGTTTCAGTGTCCGCCTGCTCCTGTACAACAACGACCATGAAGCCGCTTCAGCTTGATGTTATTCCAGCAGGTATGATGTAGCACCATGTTTACTTTATGTGGACTTGTGTGCAGTATGAACTGACACTGTGTGTGAGTGTGTGTGTGAGGTGGTACGATTATAAGGAGGTTAAAGAATCCTTCTTTCTGCATGTGTGTGTGTGCCCAAAACTGGCAACCCGACGAAAGCTCCAAATAATCTGTCAACAAATGTGTCCTATTCACGACTGTGCAGGGGTCGGGTGACAGAGTGCAAGGGTGGGTAGGAGGTTATTTGCAAATAAAATCTTAAAAGTATTTCCAAAATCAGACACGACAAATCTGGATATCTAACAAGAGCTGAAACAGATTAATCGGAAAAACCAGGAATAGAATCTAACTGCAGTTTTTTTTTCCAGTTTTCACGCAGCTGTGGCCGGAGAGGAGCCTCTACTACACTTGAGATGGACTGCGCTGCCTTGCTGATAGTGAGTATTTAATCCCAACATGAGTCTGTAACATGTCAACACTCTGATATATCAGTCCAGCTCTGACACTCATATTTTTACCAAATAGATTGCCTGCATTTTAGAGATAATCAATGATAAGCTTCAGGTAATTATCAATATCATTCATGTTTCAACAAGGACATGCAGCACTTTATAAAAGACTTCTTCATCCACATCCTGCATGCACACACGTGCACACACAGCAGCTAAACTGGGAGATGTGTTGCTGGCTCTCCAGCCCGAGCTCAGCAGAGATGCCACTGACGTCTCCCTTCAAGCAAGTGCTTAGCATCCCAAGGTCATAATATGGGATAAAATCTATAACATCTGCTTTGAATAATGACCACATAGGCAAGAAATGCGCGCTGCGGCATCAATACTGTGAGCGGCAATTTTTACACTGAATAGTGTTAACACAGAGACATTTGTCTTAGCTTAATTTTGTGCTGACAGCTTTACTGGGCGAACAAAAAACTTGGGTAAAGCCTATTAACTCAGCGTTGAGAAGAACAGTGGAAAGAGGCCGAAAGGGACAAATAGGTTGTTGATAGAGCTCAAAATAATAGCAGCAACAGTTTGCTTTGTGGTTATTAACCTGTGTATGGAAACATTTTGCTGCTGTTCTCTTAATGAACTTGTGATGAGAGTTTTTTGACATAAGGACACAGGCTTGTACAAACAGAGGCGATATTATTGTGTGCTTTACTTCCTCGGTTATACCCTCCTCCCCCACCTCCTGTGTTAGGTGGTGGCAAAAAATTACAAAAAACCCCTCTGCATGCGTTTGAACTCTTTTTTCTTTTCATTCACCGCTTTACAAAATCTCCTGACACTCACAGGAAAAGTTTCTTACATCTATTGTCACAACAACATTTGACCCTCGACCTCTTTACGTTGCTTTTCCTGTAATGACGAGGAACTGAATCTTTACTGAGCAGTTCCACTTGTTTCAAGTCACTCTGTCGGCTAAATGTGCAAAAATATAAATGTAAAAAAAAAAAGCATCTTCACGGATTAACAGAGATAATACACTAAAATAACGCAGCTGTAGAGAATATAAGAGCCATATGAGTGCAATTTAAAATGCATAATGCATAAATATATCTACAATATTTAAGGAAAATAATGTTTCTTAAGTAAATTAAAAAATAACAAAGACGACATTTAAATAGTCCAGCTTTTCTACAGAATCCTGCAAACTCACAGGTTGGAGTAATACAATCAAACCAGGCTCAGCTACTATAATACTGTCAGGCTTTGATACACTGCAGAATCACACCAATAATTAACTGTTATACATAATTGAGACTTCTCTACTACAAAACAATTTTAGACTCTATGAATATTTTAGATATCAAAGCGGATATGGGAAGGTCACCATGCACACATAATAATACTAATAATAATACAATAGTGAAGTGGAGAATGAGGGGAACTAACCTTGCAGCTCTCGCAGGTCAGTAGTCCGTAGTGATACCCCGAAACCTTGTCTCCGCACACGGGACACATCTCGTCCAAGTCTTCGTCATAGGAGTAGTCCATCATTTTTATCTGGGGCGCTGAGGATGAGACACGGACACACAGAGAGAAGTCTATTTCAGTGCTGAGCAATCTCTTCTCCAAAAGCCCACTTTCATCCATCAAGATGAACCACGGGGAACCACGCGACGCCACTGAATGGTTATTTTTTTTAAGTTCTGTTGGACTTGTAGAGGTTTAATTTGAGGAGGGGAAGACGATGAATAGTTGATTTTGGACTAAGTTGAAAGGACGCAACCATTTATTTCTCCTTGTTGCCGCCCTCTCTTCATTTCGTTGCAGACAGGAGCCCCTCCAAAAAAAAAGCGCATGAAAGTGAGCCTCATAAATATGCATGCATCTAAGTCGTGAAATCGCTGGGGGAAATGGAGAGATATTAGAGTTAAGGATTGGAGGAGAAAATGTTACCGCCCACAGACAAATGAAGACACACAGAGAAGCCCTTATCTCTGCAGGCGACCAGTAAAACATCCAAAACCAACTTGAACCAACATTATTTTTCCCTCCCGAAGAATGACTCGCAGTGCTACAGGCCGATTGCTTTACTCTCTTTTATGTGTTTTGGTGGTGCACAAGCAGAGGCAACATTTGATGTGACTTTCCGCGTGCGCATGAAAAAATAGTCCATTGACATAATAATTTCTATATACAACCAATTACTGTAATTTAAAATCAATTCCACAAGATTGTCTTATTTTCCTCTTTCTCTTTATGAAGATTTAACACTGAATATGCTGTAATTCCACTGCGATGTATTTGTTGTACCTTGCATTGATAAGCCTGTGTGTGATCGCGCTAAGCAAACAGCCTGGCTGACATTTACAACAGTTACAAAAGCATTTATGGTTCTAATCATAAAGAGCAGCCAGGATAAAAGAGGGAAACCTCAGTGGATGTGGCTGTAAAAGTGGAAATATTTTGTCAACTAGATGCCTTCCAAGGCCTCCACATATATTACTGCTCTCATCTGCTCACTGAGAGCTTTTAATTAGACATGATTTCTGGTTTGTTAACGCGTTGCCCTGCTGGGATCCGCGCTGCATATTCCAGCTGAAGCAACAAGTTCCACAGAGCTGCCGCTTTTTTTTCCACAGAAGCTCAAAGCACAAGTCCATTTCTAGACTCTCCTCTGCATTTAAGCAACAAAAAAAAGAAATACATTTGTTTGGGCT
>CAFUXE010000008.1:50499-78534 GCA_903364295.1 Serranus cabrilla | reverse complement strand
TTTTTTTTTACAATTGTGAACTGTCCGTGTATCTATAATGACGTGTGTGCTATCTTATGAACACTCTTCGGTACCATGAGTCCCTTTTGACAGATGCTCATACGTGTCGTTCTGTTGTTTAGGCTGGAGATCTTGTTGCATGTACATATATACTGTTATATTAACAGAGCACAAATACTCACTGACATGGATTGTAAAAATTAATGAAGAAAAAACAACATATACTGTCTTGACCCCCATCCATCACTCACCGTAATTATTCCCCCAGATGGTGTATTGATGATGGTGGCGGCAAACTCTCCCATAGATGACTAGTTGGTGATCTTGTGATAGTGAAGGCCACAGCATGTGACTCACATCATTTTCATACTCATCAAACCATCCAGTGACCCCCACTTCGGCAGCATCTGCATTCATTATGTTTCTCTACTCATTCATGCACAAATATAACATCAAACCATGTAGAAAAAGTGACGTATGCCTCTAAACTAATATATTTGTGTAGATGTCTATTACAGACACACATCCACACACACATTTTAACTTGAAGGCTCAAAAGAACTTGAACTGCACCTCTCAAATGCATTGCTAGCTGACAAAATGCCGTCTGCAAGAAGCATTTCCAAAGAAAATTCCACCATGGAGCGAATAAACTGCTCCGGCTATGACTTATCAAACCCACAACAAGACCATTCCGCCTTCTGACCCATAAACTTTCCCCATTATCCCCCAGACTGTCACCAACTTATGATCCATGCTCCATAAAACCCCTTCATTCATCACCTCCAATTAAATCAATTATCATTCCTGGGATCGGATCCCGACAAATCATGGCGGTCGATGGGCAGGTAGGCCCGGGCCAGTGGGGGCATTCGGACAGGCAAAATGAGACAGCGGACAGATAGAGTCATCCTTCATGCTAAGTGGGATTGTCCTGACGCAGGCTGAGATAGACCCCGAGGTGTAATGGACCTCTTTGCCTTGACTTCCTCTGGCCTCAGCGACAGTGTAGGGTGGAAAGCAGACCTGGGTCAAACAGCGGCTGAAGAGTTTTGATCCAAAGTGAAATAGCTGCCATTTTAAAATTAAAAGAAGATTGATGGCGCAAGTCTTAAAATGTACATTCATTTTTAAAGCTGCAGTATTAACTTTTCATATTAGATAGCAAAGTAAACAGGACACATTGCCTATCAGTGTGTATGTGCCTATTGCCTAAGTGTCCCTCCATCCTCCTGATACTGGCATTTCAATGATGTTAGGAATGTTTAGAGTGTAAACCATTTGTCGTGACAACTGATGTCATGCCAGCAATCTCAGAGCAGGGAAGTTACTGCAAGAACAATGAAGAATGTACATATATATACATTTATGATTATTCAACAATCTTTTGAGTACTCTTACTCTTATGGACGGGTACATTAGATCACACTGTTGATTACTGTTATTCACGTTCATCAGGTAAAGTTAATTCATCTTAATTTAAACATAATTCTCAAAGAAAAATAACAAAACACATTAGTAAGGCTCTTCAACAAGCATGTGTGATGGACATATATCAAAAGGTGTGGATTGTTGCAATTTATATGTAAACAATATGTGGGATATTGGTAATTTTAAATTACCTAATGATTTAATTTGGATTAGGAAAAGATTTCAATTGTGATTAAATATGGAAAAGTTATAGCTGATTGGAGGAAATCCCTGAGTCATGCACTTTGTGTACCCAGGCATACCCACATCCATCCATGCATTTTTTTTTTTACTGCAGTACAATAATAGTTAATGCAATACTGAAAGCTGCACTACACTGAGTGCAATGAATTCACACAGACATGGATGCTTGTTTGTGTTTCCTTTAAGTTCTGATATAATTTCAGCACATTATGACATGACTAACTATCAGCTACATTCAGGAAATCACTGACAAAAATATTTGAGGACAGCTTCTAACTACCATGCTGTTCTGGTCCAACATGTCCCATCCTTAAAGAAAAATATAGTAAATAGGATAATTTATGAAATCAAATGTTTCCCTTGTTATCTGAACATTGTTCAACTGGCTTCAACTTCAGCTCATGACTTTATCCCGTCCTCTACACAAGTTACCCGCGGTGCACCTCAAGGGTCAATTTTAGGCCCATTCTTTTTTCTGTATAAGCTCCTTCTTGGTTACATACTGCAGATCAAAAACTTGTCACCCCGCTCCAGCAGTGGGACTAGTTGCATGAACATTTTCAACACGTGCCTAAGACATATGTGCATGTTAGAACGCGTTTTCCCTCGCTATCAATCCACTACAGAAACTTTTTGTTGACACTTCTTAACATTTCCCACCATAGCTTCTGCCATACTCCTACCTGCTGCTCTGAGATGATTTATTTAGATGGCAACACTAATCACCTTGATTAGAACCACAGCATTTTCAGAGATAAAACAAAGGAAGTCAACTACTGTTTATAGTGGTAGGACCTGGTAGATCTGATTAATGATAAAACAAGATACTCCATGATTACCCTTCTGACTGGTTTACCGTAACATATGACAATAACTGGTGCATGGTGAGGGCATTACAGAAGACCACCATGATGTCAAAGTTGAGTTTATAAATCTCCCTCAACTTTACATGTCCATCCAAAACAAATTTCTTCTTCTGTAGATTTATAGTCTTCATCCAATAACAGCAATTTGTACCAGAAATATCCAGAGGGAACAGCGGGAGGACAGAGAAGGCAGACCTTGGTCTTTAAAGGCCTTCATTGGATGAAGGGACAGGGGAACAGACAGACAGAGACAGGGAGATGAGAACTCATGGGGTAAAAGGGATTTCCTGAGGCGATGGTATCAATACGTTTAACATGTCCTCTCTGTTTTACTATCGCACCACTGGGTTCCCACCCTCCTTCCCCACATAAAACACATCATCGGGTCCTTCCTGTCCTCGGCAGCTTGCAAAGATGTTGACGGATGTTGGTTCGGACTCAAGGATGGGGATGGTTGCCAAAAGCTAAGTCTTATCTTCTCCTTAACCTGCGTCATGTTTGAGAAGAAAGCAAAACACTGCAGTGACCACGGAGCTACGGCATGTCATGTAATTTTATATTGCAATAAACATTTTATCCAGAGTGACTTAAAAAGCAGGAAAGGAGTTTTTGACCGATTGCTATAGCATGGTTTACTGATTATGATTTGGACTATGCTGTAGTATATATTTAAAGGATGAACAATTAAGAATGTAATCTCAGTTGATATTAGTTATTATTCTGCAGTCAATATATATCCATAATTGTATTGCATTAGTGGAATACTTGTTGGCCTTCTGTCAAACCATTACAGTTTTAAGGAGTAGCCCAGTCGCCAGCAAAAATGTTGGTATTGTACATTTCTGCAAACCAAAGAAATTAATCCGCAACTTATTATCTTTCTATTTTTTGTGTGATGACCGGTGTACACCTCCCATTGTTGGAAGTTTTGTCCAAAAGATGTTTGGAATTTGTGTTTTTTAAGCCTAAACTTTTTTTTTTTTAAAAAGTTTCTTTTTTAAATGTACTTATTGATAACCAAATGATTTTGAATGATTGCAACACTTAAGAAATATTCATTTTGTGCTTAAAAAATGTATCAGTGGTTTGAAACGTACAATAGCAACATTGATTTTGGCAATAATGCAAGGAAGTACAGATATGATTTTGCAGGTAATTATCTGCATCAAACAGTGAAAACCAGCACTCTGCTTGCATCCTTATCCTTCCTATTATTCTATCTTTTGAGCAGCGATAGTTTTTCAGGTAGTGTTCATAATTTTTTAGTGGTATGAAGAACCTACACATCTTCAGGTATCTAAAATATGACTTTGTTTGTCCTGGATGCTGTCAACCATGTATTTAATTAAAATAGTGCATCTTTTTTTCATGGTGTAATACTGTCACATCATAAATATTCAAGAAGTCTCTTTGCAAGTATAGCAAGGAAAAAATGTTGCTACACTTTTTATATTGCACTTAACAAGTCTACAACATTAACAAAATGCAAATCTAATAATTAATCTTCCGAATACCAAAAGCATTTCCGCTCTCAGCCACAAACACCTGTTTCAGTCACAGGAACATCAGTACTTTTTTTTTAAGGTTAAAGCCCTCTCATACATTTTACATCTTCTCTCGGACATGTTAATGACTTGGAGATGGTTTTCATGGATTTTTTTTTCTTCCGCCAAAGTATTTTCATATTGTGAAAACGATTAACTGTATTGATTTGTGATTAATTTCCGCCCGTTGCTTGTAATGTGTTTCTGCTCTCAGGCAGCAGGCGAGGAGAGAGAAAGAGGGGAAGAGAAGAAACTGCCAGAAACACGTGAAGGGAGAAAGACAGAGTGATAGAGAGAAAAGAGAAACTGAACACGAGAGAAAGCAAAGGGAGGGAGAGTGAGGTTGAGGCCTGTGGTGGATTGTGGGCTGGGGCTGCTGCTGCCTCAGCATAGTCAGCCGACCGGTCTAGCCTGAGGTGATATGTTTTCCTCAGGAAATATCTGTGGAGGCTAGTGGGTCTAGTACTGGGAGCCCTGCCGGCTGTGAGCAGCCAGGGAGGGTGGGAGGGATGGGGGGGAGCAGGGCTGAGGGCTCAGAGCAGCCCCAGGAAAAGACTCCCTTCCTGGGGTAGAGACGGGAGTGAGTCAGGCTGGACTTTGACAATGTTGTCATGCAAGGTGTATTTACTGTAGGTGCTGAATGGTGTAAAAAAATTACACAAAATGAACACTTCATTTCTTTTGAACATATTTTCCGGGTTAAATGTTGTTGGACAAAAAAAAGTGTGGACACAATGTTGGACATGGAAATATATCTTTTTTTTTAGATTAAGTTCATGCATACGCAATAAAGTATGTTATTCCAGTATGTAAAAAAAAAGGGTAGAGATTTTTTTCAATACATTCTGACATTGAACACCTGGGTTTCAGAGTTCATTCAGATCACTCAACACATCAGCGCTCGAGCAAACTTCCAAAAAGTGATGCAGCAAATTCTTAATGAAATGCAAGTTATTTACATATTTTGAGCATTCTGTCAAATACCGCACACTGTAGTTACATGCAGCTTGATCCTGAGCATAGAGGAATGCTTTCAACACAGAAAAGAACAGTTACTGGCTTTGCTTGGCTTGGCTAATTCCCAATTAAATAAAAAATAAACCATAAACCCTTCAGATGGGATGGTTACCATGTCCATGTCTTTTGAAATGAAGTGTTTATTATGCCACATAACTAGTAATCTTCATTTTATGTGCAGCATTTTAGTTCAAGTTTCATTACAGAATTGTCTCCTCTTACAAAATAAATAATAACGGAACATGTAAAAGACGGAAACCGAAACTCTTGGTTGACAAAATGAGAATCCCATTACAGAGTGGATTTACATTTAGAGACACAGAACAATAAATGTTTGACAATGATTTGCTTTCACTTCAAATGATGTGAAACACGCTGCTCCCGGTGTAATTAAAAAGATTTATTTTAATCTGATGAGACTGCGTGTCTAGACTATTCCCCATTATCTCGTACTCTTCTTTGCCGTGATGTCAGTGTTTTTCAGGAAGTATTTGAATAGTTTATTAACTATTTCCCCCTTGAAATATAGACCTCATAATTAATACGTGAAGGAGTCGGATGAAAAAGGCTCCAGACTGGGAAAGGAAACTCATGTTAAGCTCTCAAGAGTCTAAAAAAAGTCCCCCACAGCAAGTCCATCTGTTAAGAGTGTGTGTGTGTGTTTATACATAGAGTTGTGTATAGATGTTTAGTGTGTATGTTTGTTTATCTTCGTGCATTTGTGTGTATATTGTATGCAAATGTCTGCGCTATACTGCGGGTGTGGTGAGAACATATGGGGGATTGTGTCAGTTAAAAATGTGTGTGAAAATGTAAAATGAGCATGTGTGTGTTTGTGTGAGTGTGTGTTCTGTAATCCCTCCCTTGTGCAAACTCTAGCA
The DNA here is from genome assembly GCA_903364295.1 of Serranus cabrilla. Taxonomy (NCBI): domain Eukaryota; kingdom Metazoa; phylum Chordata; class Actinopteri; order Perciformes; family Serranidae; genus Serranus; species Serranus cabrilla. The sequence goes on along the minus strand of CAFUXE010000008.1, from coordinate 72,552 downwards.
GAAGACTTCCAGGATCCCCATTTGTTGATCACAGAGGGATAGGATAGGAGATTATGTCTGGATTTCCATGTTTCAAACTTCATCAGACAGCCAGCAGTGAGGAGTGAAGCAGGATGTATATAGAAACTAGCTCACAATTACATACAGTCACAACCACACACAAGCATACGTGTGTTGAAATATCCTCAAATGGGGCGTTCAATACACAATGTTAAGGAAGCGTTCTGTGTTTGCATTTTGAATTCTGGGATTTAAAAAAAACGTAATTTTCTCCATATGAGGAGTTGCTCTTGAGGGAAAGCAGGCAACAAGTTCTCTGGTGAAATTAATTTCTTTCAGAAAGTAAAGAGAGAAAATTAAATTTCTTGCAATTGCAGCCTAGATGCCATAAAAAGAAGAAAAATATCTGCATTGTACATTAACCTCCTTACAGAAGTATGTTGGATGTCACTCTCCTTGTAACCTATGCAAATGTGTCTAGTAGATTTATGTAAAATCTTTAGTACGTCCAGTAGTTAACGGAAATCCTGGTCTTTTTCCTAACCTTAACCAAGTCATTTCGGTGACAATACACAATGCTAAACATGTAAACTCTCACCCAGTTATGTCAGGATTTCCTGACAAGTCTTGCCATGTGACAATATGTGCAATTGACAGTGTCACAGAAATTATTTCAGTTAGAATTGTGTATTAAAGTGATGCTTACTATAATTGAATATATCATTTTGGGGCACTTTGCATAATGATTGCTGCAATGCTCTGTACTTTAATTGATATTGATGTAAACCATGCAGGTTCAAATTCTGCACAAGTTTTTTTTGATGTACATATTTTCACCATATTTATTAGTCCTTAAGGATACACACAACGCTCACACAAAACCCCTCAGTAGACAGTAAGATCCTTTTCACACCATTATGCAGTTGTCGTGACCTGTGACTCATTTGTTTACAGTAATGATATGAAGCACTCATTTCTCGACATCCTCACTGGTCACCATGCACTTCCTGGTTTCTAGGTGTTGCCATAGAGGAAAACAAAGTTTTCCTCGTTGATGGGTGGTTGTTTATTGTGAAACGGGTGTGGAAGCCAAAGCAGGTGAATGACTCAGTGGTTGGAGAATCTTCTTGTGCAACCAGCCTGTAAATAGGAAACCTTCAGGAATAGACGAGAGGATAAATGTGTTGCTGTAGTGTATGTTCGTATTGTGCGTGAGTGAAAATGAGCATAATCAAAGATTTTAGGTAGTTTTCTTTATTGTCTGTGTGCAGTTCAGTTTGTGTGATTAGATGCATTTAATAAGCGAGTGCATCTGTAAATGCCAGCAATTATGCACGGAAAAACTAAGTCAGTTGTTTTTTATTGTGTGAAAAATATAAGTTTGTGTCTTCTGATGAATGTGCATGCCTGAGTTAACTTGTAGGAAACAAATTACACCTCCATTATTTGTTTGTGTATGTCTTCCTCCTGGCTATCTCAGGAAGAGATAGAAAGTCCGAGCCCGGACTTGATCGATGTGCTCCTGTGTTCAGAGGAAGCAACATGTGTGTGAACATGTGTGAGTGTGTGAGTGTGCAGGCTGTGCGGAGGGAAAGGGGAGCAGTTATTTTGGAACTGTCCAGACGGAAATGGGACCGAACCCAAGGAGGATGCAGATAGGGTTGTCAACTCACACGGACACACACACACACACAAATACACACGTTTGTGAAGCCACATTGTGGTTGGGTTGCGTTGCCATTCGCCTCATTACTGTGCAAACAATGACCACACTCACACGCGATCACACAAACACACACCTGCAGCCGAAATAAATAGTTGGGCTGTGGGCCAACAATGAAATGATAAAGAAAGATAAAGGAAATGTTTTAGGTAATCACCCCCCAACCCCCCACCCACACACACACACACACACACACACACATTCAGTCTGACACTGTGAACCTCTTTTACACAAAAACATTATGTTCAATGCACGTTAATGGTGCATTTTTTAAGTTCTCCACTCTTTTTTTTAAGGATAAACTCACTGAAAGCCTGTTAATCTTACTAAATGATATCAACACACCAACAAGTCTCTAATACGACGCACAGGAGGGTTTCCTAAATTTATGCCCCTACCGGAAACAGGAGATCTAGTCATCCTAAATGTTACGGTTGTAGATCTAAACATATGATTAATTTTTTTAATTTTCAGTTAAGCCAATAACACTGTGCTACAATCTCTGTGAGGCAGTCATCTTGTAAAACTGTCCCTCATATAGTCCAGCACCTTCACCACCAAACAGTCTGAACTTTAAGTGGTGCCCTTTCATCTCCTGACTGGACCTGGCGTCATCCATGCCTAATTTGCATGATTTCATGAAGGATGTCTCCTTCTTGCTCTTTTGCTCTTACCTGGAATGGTATAAATTTCTTCCATGATGAGCTGATGCATGAGGTTCTGCCAGCTGTCATTTCTGTATTCAGCTCATTAGAGGTCCTTCTCCACTTCACATCCATCCAGATCTTCAGCTTTGCTCTTTCCCATCCCCACTGCATTAGTGTCTAGACTCCAACAGGGGGATGTTCCTGTACTTGATGGAGTCTACTGAGCAGACCAAAGGAATATACTATTATTAATATCATATTTATCCCTGTAGTAATCTTTAGATTTCCTCTAAGCCAAAACACTTACAAAACTTCCAACCTACACATTTGATCTTCCAAAATCTGAAAAAGAGAAAAAAGATAAGAGGTTAAATAAAGAGGGAAACACCCTGTATTTGTGTTTGACACTCCATAAACTATAAAGATACAAATATCTTCCAGTATCATTTTCTATGTAGGTGGCTGGTATTCTTAGTTCATTCATGTGTTATTTTTTTATTTGCCTTGAGAGAGGGGATCATAAATCTCTACAGAAAAAGTCCAACTGGAGGAGTTTCTTTCCGCTAAAAATACTCCTGGTTTCCCTTTTCAGGGGTGAGAGGGCTTCACGTGTGGTCTCACCTTAAAGAAAAGAGTTAATATCACAGCTGGAAGGTGGCAAACCTTGCGGTTAGTGCCCATACAGAAACAAAATCTAACTTCTCCCCAATAAAGAGGAAAAACAGACCCTGTGTGTGTCACTTCCTTGGACAGCAGAGATGTGTTTTTCCTGACAGCTTTCGAGGAGAGGCACAGCTTTTCATCTGGATCTTGTATCTCTTTTAAATGCAGCCATGGAGAGTGTTTGCTTGCAGGCGAACCTCCCATTTCTTTGTCCTTTGAGAATCCCCCCCACCGGCATCTCTTCATATCCAGTCCAGCGTCATAAGTGGTGGTCGAACCACAATGTTTTCTCAGGGCGGTTGGTTACACTGTTCTCCTCCCGCGGTTGCTAGACCATGGCAGGGGAAGAAGCTTGTTCAACATGTTTCCCTTTTAAAAAAAAATGTCTGCTCCCTCCCTCCTCCTTCAATACCACCCAAGTGTTGGGGAGCCTCCTACGCCAAGTGGGGGGAGGCAAGATGTGTGCAAAATGAATCTTGTGACATCACATGATTTAGACTGCTCCAAATACAGGCTGCCGATGTACGTCCAGTGCCCCAACAAGTAATTCACCTCAAACTGTGGTGGTCCGTAATCTGGGATGTATTAGAAATATCCAACCACAGAAGAAGAACTTTGTTCCACCAGACTTCAGAGAGCTACAAGCATTTCAACAGGATCTCCAACCTGAACGAAAGAGTAGTGCGTTTGTCAATATCACCCGTAACAGCACAAATAAGCGTTTCTCCAATTGTCCTATGTGAGCGTTTCACGGCTAACGTTGTTTTACAAAGACCTTTGGTTCGTGGTTGTTAAAAAGGCTGCTGTATCGGTGAATTTAGGCTCCAAAACCACTGACCCAGGTTTAGGGCAGAAAAGCTTCCTGGTTAGACATTTTTAAAGACAGTTAAAAAAGTAAATAAACGTATGTAAATGCCGGTAGTGAGGTAGTTACGAGGGTGATGTAAGTTATGTAAAAAACGTAAGTTACGTAAAAAGTCGTTTACTTTTGTCTTCACACGTTTGTTCGACCCGTCCACCTCCCTACCTCCTGCCCTGAGTGTGACATCCGCCATTTAAACTCTGCATCACCGTGAATCATCAATACTACGTCAGCACGGTGGCAGCGGACGACAGTCTAAAACTTAAATATGAGTCGTACATTTCTGCACATTTCTGTTTTGACTAAATTAACGTTTTCATTTTGCACAACCTCATCATCATTCTGTTGTGTTGTCATCGAGGCCGTGTTGCAGTATGTGTCTAACAATTTAGACTTTTTTGGAATGATTTCATCTCCACTTGCTGGCTGTCGATGATGGGTTAAGGTTTTGATGGGATCCATCATAAATTAGCTAAAAAAACCCTCTCAGAGTACTGCTCTCTAAGGCTGAGTGGGCCTATAGAGCCAATACAGTGCACCAGCTTTGTTCATAGCAGTAGGGTTCCAATGTGTGATCTTTATTCCCTCCCACACCTCACTGATTTAGGCTATGAAGCGACTCAGACATTAAAGATGCACCCCTCCTCAACGGTGCAATCTGTCACTGTGGTTATTACAGTCCTGGCCACAATGGGACTGACCTTCACCAAAACTCGATGGATCTGTATGACACACACAAACCAATCCATCCACAAAATCACTAGGCTTTGCCATCAACAAGCTCATCGAGCGTATCACCTCACTATTACATGAAAAAAAGCCTACGCTGTGGTGCACACATTTTCCACTAATATCACATTTCTACATGTGTGCATAAAGGGCTGCAAGGAATGATTATTTTTATTGGCAATTAATCTGTTTTCTCCCTTTATCAATTTGTTGATTGGCCTATAAAATGTTTGGAAATTGTCTATCACATCCCAAATGTCTTGTTTTGTCTAAATGATATTCACATTTAAGAAGTTGAAATGAGAGAATTTTGCCTTTTTTTGTCTGAAAAAAATACTCAAACTGATTCTCAAAATTGGCTGTAATTAATTGAATCGTTAACAACTAATCTGTTAGTCGTTGCACACATTACATATGCATAATTCTTTTCTCTGGCTTTAGATTTGCAAGTTCTTATAACAAGTGTCTACATATGGTATTTGTATTTGCAAGAAGTAATTTAATGACTGGAAAAGAAAAAAAAAGAATCAATCTCAGCCCGAGCCCTGGAAAAACTGTAAGGATGACCATCTTAATGCCAGCGATAATTCCCAGAATTATATGATTCCTGGAACAGCTTTTAGACATTTTTAGCATTCCCAGCATAATGATACAAGAAACGTTTGACATAGGACCATTAAAAATACATAAAAACGTACTTGATAACAGCAGAAGGCGACAATATGGCTGAGAGATGCTTAATATCAGTCCTACCTTGATTTCCCCAAGTGGTTTCTCTTTAATCTTTATCTAACTGCCACGGTTACTAAAGCTGTCCTTATGCACAGAATACCTACACTAACAGGTCAAGTTCCACTTTCATTATAAAAGAGCCCCTTTCTATTTATTACCAAGAGTGCCTGTGACCTCCACACCACAGCTCAGGAGACGCTGGTAGGTTCCTCTTATTTGGATGAAGGAAGTCAATTAATTCATAAATACTTTAGCACGTTTACAGTAAGGCGAGGGGAAGATGGCTATTGATTGATCCCACTAACACAGAAGCCCTCCCCCTCCCTCCATGTGGAGTACCTTAATGAACCAGGGGCTTTTCTTAACCAAGAATAATGCAATCAGAAAACAGAAGAAAACATAATGATTTTTGCTCTCAGTTAAGTGGGGAAGGACTTGGAATATGAATTGACTTGCTGTAAGGAGGATGTCAGGGCTGGTAATTGGTGTCTGATGAGCATTAGTGATAGTAACTATTTGTTATTTCAGTGTAAGATTAGGCATGGGAAAAAACGATGCAAAATGAGAACTGCTGTTTTCTTTTGCAAATAAATGAAATCAAAAAACAAGATCCAAAGGAGTTTAGTGGAAAAGAAAAGGGAAGCTGGATTCTAGATCCTCTGTACTGACCTTTGAGGAAATTTGGTGAAACAGCAGAAAAAAGTGACCTCATTTTTACATTACTAAGACGGTCACACCTATGGCGACCCAAACAGACCTGAGCATCACAGAACTCAGCACTTCACAGAAGTAATTTTCACCCTCCGGTCACAAACAGGAAGTGATAATGTAGAATCTGTAAAGGAATGTCTTCAAAAGGGGAAAAAAACAGCTCTTCATCATCTTTCTTCTGTCTGTAGGAAAACAACCACCATATTTCATAGCTCTGTGACAGGGAAACTGGTAATTGAATGGATTAATCTTTTAGCTCAGCAGTGGAAGAGAAACCCTTTCCATTGGAAACAGCTTTCCTATCAGGAAAGTCCATGCTCATCAGGCTATTACGCCTACTTAGGGTTATGAATTACCGGCAGCCCATCAGCCGAGCCATATCTCAATAGAATAAAATATGAATGCACTTTGAAGCCGATTTTATGCCCTTTAAAAACCCATGCAGATAAATGGACGTGTGAAACACTTCTTAGGCTGACTAATGTGGGAAATATTGAGCTAAGTAATTGCAGCTGTTTCATCAATAAGCTCGGTAAAGGAGATCATTACAGTGAAATGTGATTAACACAGAAATTGGTTGTTAGTGTGGAGAGGCAAATAGGGAAATGGAATTAAAGAAATGTAATTTACATAGCGCAAATGACTGTTGATTACAGAATGATGATGTACTGGTGGTGACTTTAGATGTGCCACTGCTGCCTGTTTGAGGAGAGAGATGAGCGTGAAACGTGTTGCTTTTGATGCAAGTAACAGATGCCTTTTGTGATTCAGTTTAACCTGATGCACTAATTAGCAAGTATAATAGTTCTTCTGCCCAAGCAGGTAGGTTCACATCTTTACAACAAGTGAAACACATGACAGTGAAGGTTAAAGGCAAAGAGCCGGCCTGTAAAACAGTGACCAGAAATCAGATAAAAGAAAAGACACAGACAGACTTCAGCTTGCTAACCATGATTTGATTCAATCTTTCAGTAAATAACTTTAAAACAGTGACACAATTACTTTTCTGCAACCAGCAGGTTGCTTCAGTTGTGTCCTGAGACATGAAGCTACCACTGCAGACTGTCTGTCTGTCTTTGGGCGAGGCATAAGGCGAGATCCAGAATTTCTCAATGAGGGAGAAAGTGTAGATGTGCTTCCAGCTTTTTCTCAGTTTTTAAAATCTTAATTATATATACCATAGAAATAGAAAACCACGTTTAATAGATTTTTTGCATACTTTAAGAGGTTTACACAGCAGTAAACAGTAAACAAATTTCACAGATTTGACAAAATGACAGAAAACAGAAAAGTGCAGAAAAGTAATAGTGTCACAGTTTTAAAGTTATTTACTGTAAGATTTAACAAAATCATGGTAAGCAAACTGTAGATTAAAGGTACATGGATTAAGATACAAAAAACACATTCTGCTCCCCCTATATTACTAAAAGACATTTAAGTTCAACCATATTTTCAATATTTTTGCTGTTGTTTTTGTTACATTATACATTTCTCGTGTTTGTGAAGATGCCGCAGTTCTAATTGGCGCAGCAGTTGTTTAATGTACAGTAAGGATGAAAGATTGTAAAAAGCAAGGGAAGAAATGTTCCTTGATAAGTGTCTGTCTGTGTCTGTGTCTGTGCGTGTGAGTGTGTCTGTGTGTGTGAGTGTATGTGTAGACAGGCGGGGGCCATTTGTTCTCCTCAGGGCCCCCGGAGCAATCAGTCCGTCAACGGAGGTGGGGCCCGGCTAATTTCCCACCCCTCCTTCCTCCCCTCACTCGTTCCCAAGACGGATGCTTTGGGTAATAAGGCTAATCAATACACTTCCTCACAGTCCTCCCAACCCGCCCCGTCCCAGGACATTATCAGCCGTTTGTCATCGGGACGTCACTTGTTCTTATCAGGCATCACCATCTTGTTTACATGGCGCTGCTGCCTGCCTCACACACATGACACACAAATAATAAGCAAAGTGGCTCATATGCAAACATGCAATGATGCTAATATATACAGCAGGCACACATACACAAACCACATATTAACACAACCACCTGCTACCCACAGTATGTCCTCATGCACACATACGCCATGTTGCAAAATTGCACACAAAATTGTACACCATGTCAGCACACACACACACCCACACACACACACCTCCCAGGCAGTGATGAATAGACACATGGGTGCTCGGTGACAGGTTACACATGCACTGCGGTGTCAGGATCTATACGGAGAAATTAATCAACAATGACAACAGCATCAGCGGCTCCCCTCTCTGAGCCCACAGCTCAACATGCTGTAATTTGCCCTGTATGATTACCCCAGGGTCCTTGGAGCGATTGGCACCCCCTTAATTAATTAAGCATTGTGCCGGCGGGGAGGTGTCTCAGGAGCGCTATGAAGAGGTGCACACACGGTGTATGAGACTTATCTGAAAAGTTCTGGTGCTACATCTTTAGACAGATGGAGGCTTTTGTACAGTAGATTTTTATTACATAAACCAATTGACCGTATGTTTAGCAATGCATTAATATAATAAAAAGTTAATAAAGTTTCATAATAAATGTGTGTAGCATGGCATTTCCAGGTTTTTAAAATGTGATTTATCTATTATATTAAATTGTCATCTAAGCACACAGGTAGTTAAACATAGGAAAAAGGTTTTGTGCAACAATCTTCTGGAGTTACCTTCATTATAACATAAATAACACCTTAATGAAAAATATTAACAGTATATTTTACAGTTTCGGATGTAAGTCAGTACATCGTATTAGCAGTTGGATCACAACATAATTTTTTAATGTTTTTTTTTTTAAGATGAACAGTTTTACAAAACAGTAATGAATGCAAAAGTCTGGAACAATTATTATATTTTGGTTTACAAAAGGGATTTTGATATAAATAAACGTTGGTCCACTTTTTATTTTCAGCTCTCTGTGACTCAAACTGCCTTAGGCGTTTAGAAATAATCCTAAAGACCTGAGAGGGCAGTTCACACACTGAGATAAGAGGAAAGTGATGCCAGCCACTTTACCGGAGAGTTAGCTGAGTTTTGCACAGGAGCTCGACAGCTTTGCAGGTAGAGGTAAAAATCGTCCCCCTCTTTAATTTTTTTTTCTTTTAATTCCCTCAAGGTATGGATGCTGATGAGCTGTGGGGGCGGTCCATTCCCAAGAGGAGACAGCGATGGGAGGAGGCAGCAGGTTGACACCATTGTTTGCTTCCAATAATGATCAGGGGCTCCAGATGATATGGGAGCCTTTGATGGATGACTAATTTATCAGTAGCTGTCTTGGCCTAATGATGGTTAATGATGCCACTGGTGGCCTGCTCAGGGTTAACTGTCAAAGGGGAGGCCATGTGTGCTCTTGTTGGTACTTTTACTTTTGGGCAAAACATTAAGTAAAAAAAATAATACCTTGGTGCAAAAGCTTCAGTTAAAAAATTCAAAGTGTGAGGGGTTAGCATGAAATCTGCAGCATGAGGCTCCAAGAAAGTCATTCTTTGCAAGCCCAGTTCAAATGCAAACTTTCCATTCAGGTTTAATTTAGAGTTGCACTAATATTCACCCTTGTGAACCCATGATGTCTAAGTATTAACACAGTATACATCTGTTGACACCATAGTCATAATAAAAAACAACAATACAGCCATAACTATCTTTCATTGTTAGTCATTTGAGCCAGGGAATACATGCAGTTTTAATAAGAAAAACAAAACAAAGGCTACTTTCAACAAAAGGACTTGATGTCTCTGTGGTGTGGAGACTATACCTTTCATCATACAGTTGTTCCAAGGCCGCTGTGCCATTGTTCTTTTAGTGACTCCTCTCTGGTTGTGGACCCCACTGGAAAACAGGTGATGCAAAACAATCACGCAACCTCCCATCACTCTCTCCACATTCAACAATAACACACCAACTGACTGCATCTTTCAGTAGTAAACACGGCCCTCACAGGCAGAGCCCGGGCGACCGTCGCTCCGGAAACAAATACATTGTTGGAGTAGGGAAGTAAAAGACAGAGGCCAAAGCGTATTGGAAATCGGAAAACAGCCCTCTCCTCCCTTTGAAAGAGTCCTGGCGATGAAAATATGTAATATAAATAAAGCTGTGGAGGCTTTGAAAGCCAAAGCCTTCCTTCCTGGCCCAGTCCTCTGTGGGGGGAAACGCCCACTTCAGAGCCCTTGCTCTTAAATTCCCAAAGACCACTCTGTCATCAGCGTCCCAACTGCTGCTTTCAAACACGCGATGGCCAGACTCATTTCGCCTCCTTGCTCTCTCTATCAGCCCGGCTCTAAGCCGCTCTCGCCCCCTCAGCCCTTTTATGTCAACCCCCCTCCCTGGACAGGATCTTTCCTCGTAGTTATGTCTGCTTAAATACCTCCAAATAAGTTCCAATTATTTCACCCGTGACGTGTTTGTGGCGGGGCGGGCGGCATGACTCCGATCTCTCCGTTGGTGCTTTAAAGTGCTTCTGATATTGGAACCTGACTGGCGGATGCAAGGAAGGGCATAACGACAGATGACTGGCTGATGGGTGACAACTATAAAACAGCTCATTAAAGCAAAGCCACACTGTAGGTTTGTTGTGAAATGGACTCCGGCTCCTTAGCTTCAGCCCACTGTTGTATCACTTAACTGTAGTCACTGAGAGCGTTCATGTTTGCTGCAGGAAACACCAGCTGTCTTGTCAGTGCAATATTTATGTGCCATGGCTAAATCAATAAAGAAAACTGTGTCATTACCTCAACCCAAAACTCCAGCAATCAAAAAGAAAGAATCTTTTATGAGGAAAGGGAACTGAAGAGTGCTTTGCACCAAAGAGTAAAAAGAAAAAAGCAAAACACTGGAACATTAACATTACTTTGTTGAATGTCACTCCCAATCTCATTACGAACTGTGTGTGAAATCAGATTTTGAAGTACAATTTTGAAATGTGGCCTTAAAGAAAATGCTAAATTAGGGATGTTTTATATCAACTGGTTTAGAGCAAATAAACAGAACTGCATAAATGTAATTTTGTCAAAAGATGGCAGTGTAATGTGTTGCTGTAGGCTAATCTGTCAATAAACAATAGAAGAAGCAGCTTTGGACACCCAAGAGAGAAGCCTTCAGAGATTGTATTTAATTGGGCAAATTATCATGTTTCAAATTATATCAGTCATGCAAGTTAAACATTTACCACATTAGAACTTATTCTATATATTATATTTTAAAAAAGGCATTTCTATCTCCTATTTAGCACATGAACTATTTTTCAAAAAAGACAAAAGCCACCTCAAGTGAGCATGAAAACGTTTTTGGGCATTTTCCAAAGTTTTATTGAATTTTGCTGTTTGTTGTTTACTTCAAGCTTTTTTCATCATGCAAATCTTCAAAATGCGCAAAAAAGAAATTTGTTGATGGAAACACAACTACAGTCAGCCATCAATAAAAACATGAAAATCTTGAAAATAAAAAACCCCCCACAAAAATCCCCATCAGTTCAAAAGCATTCTCACAAAACTATTAACAATGTTAAACCTCAGTGATACACACATAGAGTTTTGTTGAGGAACACTAAATTAACTGTAATTTGTTTACAAGAAAACACCACAGGGCCCTTAAAGCAGCACCATGGAAGCGTTTACTGAGAAGACGTGGTGCACACATTTATACACATAAACATACACTGCACAGCCCATCAGTTCGGAAGCTGGAGGGTTTATGTGCAACACTGCCCAAAAAACACCGGCATCATACATCAAATTCAGCCCAGGACACAAACTGGGCCCTGCTGTGACCCTCGGTGGCAGGGTCCTTAATGACATCCACCAGCTTGGCTCAAACAGGGCAGCGGTTTCCACTGAGGACAGGCCTTTTTGATCTATCTGCTGAGCTGGTGGAGAACATGGGTCAGGGTGAGAGACCTGCTGGTCGGCCCGCCGGTCAGAGCCGCGATGAACTCTGGTTAATTGCAACTGACTCCATGTTCTATCTTTTCAGTTTTTTGGTCATTTCATCAAACAGCCTTTTCCTTTTTTCCCCCCTCATATTTCGCTGTGTCTAACTCAGAGGTGGTCTGGAAGCAGAGGTTTTTAACTTCAAACCACAAACTTGGACGGTGCAGGTTCGAGTAATAATTTTTGTCCACACAGTATTTAAGATAGGAAAACCTACTGTATGATGCATTAAACAGGACGTTTTGAATTTTATGCACAGGATTCTTAAAATTGTTATTATTGCAATTATTTTGGATGAAAAATGTCCTTATCGTTAGATCATCATGATCAATTATCCTGACTACTGTTTGTTAAAAAAGATTACTTTAGCTGTTGTTATTTACTAACTTATCTTAATAACTTTCTTATGATTTCTGCCATATTTCTACTGGCATAGGAAATATTATATTTGACATATTTGATTAACACTTACTGCATACTAAATTATAGTTCGAATTGGGATAACTTCATGATTCACTTGTTTATGCACCTCTGCTCCTGTTTTGTGCATTCTTATTATTGTGGCTGGTTTGTCTGATGGACTAAAAAAAAAAAAGACAATAACTCGAAAGTCCTTTATAGCTTCCTGCAAGAAGAAACCATTAAAGTGGAACACATTGTCTGGGGGTCAGGCTGAAAATGTGTGAGGAAGCGCATAGTAATCAAGTGAAAGAGAAAGAAAAAAAACGCTTCGTGAGAAACAGACGTAAATAATGGACCAGGAAACGGGAGATCAAAGCTTTTGAGTCGGGCCCCCGTTTGTTTTCATACTCACCCAGGCCTCGCAATAAAACACGCAAGAGTCGCACTTCAGAGGGAGGGGGGTGATGCAAGGAAGTGCTGAAAGCGGTTACGTCCCATCCTGAGGATCCCGTGCCACTATCCCCATGTAAGGGAAAGGCGTCAGGTACAGCACTGTTTACCAGGAAAAGGGACAAGTCGCACAAAAACGTCCACATCAGAGGGGACAGTCTGTGGCCAGGGGCCATCTTGTTAAACACAGACTGCGTGTGTTTATAAAGGAACCTTTTCCTTATCTCATAATGCTACTGTACAAAAAACAATGTGCTTTAAATGGCACAGAGATCAAACTTAAACCTCGGGACTGCAGTGTGTGTATGCGTGCCATCAAGTGGGTGAAGTGACGTCATTAGGTTTCTAAGAATTGGCACAGGATGAGTTTACAGCCAAGACAACAAAACACAAGATAGAACGCACAATTGTAAGACACGTAACACACAATACTCCATTTTTTTTTGTCTCAGTGAAACAAACACACATTTATGTTGCTGGAAGGATGTTTTGATTGTTAAATTCTGCTGTCTGATGTAGAGATAAATGCGTCACATCTTTAAAAGCCGGTTTTGTAATTTGTTGGCAGATATGTTCATGTTTCAGGAAAAAGGCTGCTGTAATGTAACTCTTATGGCTTGGCATTCAACTGTCCTGTCATCCATTTAGGAAAGTGTGAGGGTGGCTGTGTGTCTGTTTTATGTAAAACAGCAATAAAGCAACTGTGAACATTTCATCATCATACTCTACTCAGTGTAATGAGCAGTTCCTGTTTTTGGAGGTCAAATTCTAAACATGAGCATCTTAGCTGGTTGGTCAGCAGATAAATCCCCAAGGTTTTATATACAGATGTCTCTCTCACCTGCTCTTTCTGCAGATGCTCCCTCAATCTGCCTCGATTTTTAATTTTTTGTCTTTAGTCTTTTGTCGTTGGCAAATTATCCGGCAGCAACGGGAATGTGTGACAGACACCCTTTAGAGTGTGCAGGAAGTAATGTGGAAGTAGTTATTTTTTGAGCCCAACCCTGGTTTTGTTTTTTTACCATAACCTTAGTCATGTGGTTAGCATCTACAGATCACCCCCAAAATGTAGTCACTTGTTCCTGGTATCATTGCGAACATTTCCTAAAAATTTCATCCAAATATGTCCATAAATTCTCGAGTTATGTTGCTAACTAACAAACAAACAGACGGACAAACGAACAAACTCCGGCGAAAACACAACATAACATAATCGTGGCGGCGGTAAAAATAATTCCAATGTAAGTAGAGTATACCATCCGTGAGGGTGCAGGTGCAGGTGAAACCTTTCCAGCACAGAGATTGTGCTCACTTGTCTCAGCCACTGGTGTCATTTGCTAATGTCCATCTCCTCCTGAGTGATCCAATCTTATAGTGAGCTAATATAGCAATGTCCAGTAAATGTCTTTGCACTGAATTCCATTTCTCTGAGTGTGTATCTGACCTTCAAAATCAATAGCATTCTGGCCCTTGCTTGACTCTGACCTCAGTCTTTTAATAGTGTTTTGATATGCAGGCAAATTAATTCACCTTAATGGAGTACAGGGGGTCAATGGACTTTGATCCCATTTGGGCCAAAGGCTGGAAGGTTTCCATTTAGCTTGCTGGGGTCCTGAATGTGTGTGTGCACGCACAACTGTCAACGTGTGGCAGGAAATCTCACTTCTCTTCCCAGGACCCCTGAATGATCCCCCTGGGTTCAATCCACAGAAACTAATAGCTATATTATGCACAATTTCGAGATAGGACCTGTAACGCAGATTAATTATTTTGCCATTACCATGACGTCCTGCTATACAAATGTGTAAATATCCATCTTAAGCAGCTGAATTTGTCTACCTCAACTACTTCTATCACTCCCTGCAAATAAGCAATACAGGCTGAGCCGGTGAGCCAGATGGATTTCGTAGGCAACCCATCGACATCCAAATAAATTCAAGTTTGGGGAAGCTTTTCAGACTGTGCAGTGAATCTAGCTCACTGCGCCCCTCGCCTCTCCAGTCCATTCGTATTGATTCCAATCTCTCAGCCTTTTCCAATAAAGCTGGGTTCATGAGTTCATTATTACAAGAATGGAGGTGTAATTGGCTTTCAGGCATATAAGAGGCTATTTGCACTAATCTATCTGGTGGGGAGATGTTAACGGCCACTTTGAATGGCACAGTGTGAGCCAACTTTGCTCTGTGGTCCTGTGGTTTTGGGGCTATCAAGTCAGTCAATAAACACATAAAACAGATATACTGTAAAACCAAGGGTTTACTGACATGTTAAGAAGGAACAGTAGAATTTTTATCAAGAAGAGTGACAATACAAACTCGATTTTTTACAAATGACAATTGAAATTGGTGGAAATAAAGAAGCTTTGTGACTCCTGTGTATTTCACAGCTGGAGGAATTAGCAGCTGCAAAATGAACATTTTTCACAAGTGCACACTCAACACTTAAAATATAATCAAGGATGTTTTATATTTTACCTATTTTCAGGTAGTGCCATTGAGATCTCAGTTGCAACACAAACGTGAGTACACACACACACACACACAAGGCCAGTCACACACATCTTAAAAGGTCCAAAATAAGGGTTTTCCTTGGAACGAAGGATCTGTTTATTTATAGGGATTCTGTGATTCAGACATGTGGTGTGTTTCATTGGAAAATGATAAAAAAAAATTTTTTACAGGGTTTTTATTGATAATTTCTTCCTTAAGTGCAAATGCCATAAAAAAGTAAATTGCTGACATAACAAATATTAACCATAAAATCAAAGTTGAAATCTGTAAAATCAATATAATGAGACATTATAGATTTTTTTTAACAGTATTATTGAATTTTGTAATGGTGTTGAATGTTAAATTACAATTAATTCCATGTAATATATATATATATACACTCATCATACTGCTGAATATAAAATTAATTGATTCATTTTGTTTTTTTACAGGGAAACTTTAAATTGAATGTTAAAAAAGGTAAGTAAACATTTACCATCATATAAAAGTTTAAAGAACATCTGGTTATTCTACATATGCCCATACTGTATATTATCTGTATTGTTAAAGAAATTATTTGTAAAATAACTTACAGTAGTTTGCTGTTATTTGACGGTAAGTACTTGACAACTTTTGCTGCCAGACTTTTTACACTTTTTTATTTTTATTTTTAATTTACAATGAATCGAAAAAAAAGCTTTGGTTTCTCAAGTTGACTGCTTCACGACATATTGAAATAATCAGGCGTGACGTGATACAGTGGTTGCAGCTTTCCAAATAGGAGAAAGTGTTGAGGTCTCTGAGCACTCATTAGTCAAACTCGTACCTGTATTGGTTGGCACTGACACAGCCAAAGTCTGAGCTCACACTTTGTAAAATGCATGCATGAATGGTTTGGTATGGTAAGAAACTTTGAAATAAATGTTCACCAAACAGCAGGTGTTAAGTTCACTATACGTCTCAGCCACCACCTCCCATTTACTCCTATTCCAACTGCAGACGCAGCATGAGCTTATGCAAGACAGATGCAAGCTTGTGATCACAGAGGCCAGACGGCACCGCGACCCTTTCCACTTCTAACAGGCGAGATGGAGTCATTGAGAAAGATTCCTGGCTCTCCCGCAAAGGCGCTGTAAGAGGCAGAGGGGGAGGAGGAGGAAGAGCAGAGGAGAGATGGACGAGAGCCGGTGGAGGGAGGCCCAGGTGGTTGTGGAGACTTCCTATGATGAAAAGGTCAGTGGCACCTGTAAATCTGTGCAGCTGGAAGAAGTTTGGGAGTGGGAGGGGGTCGGAGGAAGAGGAAGGAGTTGAGCCGTTCAGCCAGCAGCTCTCCGCTGCCTCTGCTTCTTCGCAACACACAGACACACTTTGGAGCTCTTCTAATCTGAGCCATGTACTCAATTCTAAATTATTCACTAATCCCCCCAAAATGCAGCACAATCTAAAATGACTTCACCCTACAAAAATGCTCTATGAAGGTCTGAAACTTTTAAAACCACAAAGGCAGAAAAAGTCCACAGACACAAATACACTTGTCAGCATGTACTGTACATCACAGTTTCCTCAGTAACATTTTATAGCTGTGGTGATTGGTATGTCAATGGAAATTTTGCTCACCGGCCAAAATAAGAGGCTTTTCCCACTGCAGGTTGGTAGCAACTGCTTTTGTTGTTTTTTTCCTCACTGTTTTGATCAAATAGCGGAGAAAGACAAAAGCCTTGACCAACATATCAAAAGCAAGAATATAGAAAAGTATGCGGAGATAATGATAAGATAATGGTAGAAACTAAAACGATTTCCCTGCTGTTAACACAGAACATGAAACACACTGTTGAAGTAGCAACACTGCCACCGTGATAAAATTGTTGATATATTTCAATCAGCACCTCACACATACACCAGGACAACACTGCATGTGAATGCAGGTGCAGATCCAAGTGTAATCCAGCCGTGTGTGTGTGTGTGTGTGTGTGTGTGCCGCCAGCGTGGATTTATTGCCCACCCTGAACAGGGCAGCTGGGTGGCGGTGCAGGGGCAAAAAGGCCTGGTCAAGGCTGCTTCCTCCTGCTGCAACCCAAAAGGATACAGCCTGCTGACAGATACCTGCTCTGAGCTGACAGAACACTTCCTCCTCCGAAATATGTTCACGTTTAGCTCACACACTGTATCCAGAGTGACTTAACAAATGCACAGAGTTGCTGTTGTGATGTTTCTGTCTCACAGTAATCCAGGCAGAACGATACTGCATTTTGTAAGTCTGATAAGCTTAAACATGTATATTAATAAATGTCACATGTGACACAATAATGATTTAATCCCTTCATGAAAGATTTTAGAAAATTATGCACTTAACTGTCACTAGTCCTGCCTTTATATTTAGTATAGTTACATATCTAAATAGGTATTAAGTTAAATCAAAAGAAAAATCTGCACTGCATAAAAAATTAAAACTCGATTTAATAGAGACAATTAGAAAAATGTGTTACTTAGATTAGGACAGACAACCTTTAATCCTGAAAATGGGACTGAAGTATTTGCAGCCGCCCCACAGAAGCTGCTGTTGTGTTTCTAGCTGCTATATTTAATCTCTGGATTGTCGTCTATGTACAGACACAACGGTCGCCCCGGAGTTAAACCACATTCTGAAGATGCTCCCGAGGACAACAGACCTTCTGCATTTTCAACTAGGAAACAGTCCCTCCTGACCTTTTTATTTTATCAACCACAGCCCACCAAGTGTCCCGAAGTTGTCTCTCATGATTATCTTTATATTCTTCTCCTCCTGCGTTTTATATTTTAGTGGTTCAGTCTACGAGCTCGTGGTAATGCAATCCCCCCACTGCGCAGTTCAGTGTCATGATGTCTGTCAGGAGAGCTCTGGACGCTGTCACAGAAGCACATTGTTATTTTGGAAGTAGCATGTGTTTGTCTAACCGAGGCTCGGGTTTCCTGGTCCTCCAGTGCGACTCCGCTGGCTTTGGTCTGTAAAGGAGCCATGACGGATGGCGACCCCAGCAGCCGCCGTGTGAACCCCCCCCACCCCCCCACCCCCAGCCCTCCCCAGGCATTCTTATTGATGGGGGCCAAGATGAACAAGAGAGGTGTGCAGCGCTGGTAGCTGTGGTTAAGTTGTCAGATTTTATTCATTTGAGGTTGATTTAAGTTGAAGCAGGTGTCCAGGTTAAATATTGTTGATATGAGTGCAATTTCACCTTTTCCTGATCTAATACAGTGATGTGGACTGTTTTCACATGCAGGCCCAGATGGTGGAGATACTGCCTCTTATTCATCATACGTCCAAGTTTCTAAACTGTACACCGCAAGAGCCTTCACACTGGAATTCCTCCACTAATAAAGACAAACTAATAACTTCCTAATGTAACGATAGCAGTTGGATATCTAGTTTTTTATTTTTCAGAGTGTACTTTGGCCCCTGAGAGTGAAATTGAGTCAGATTGGTCAAGATGGAATCTTTACTCTGTCAGTGAGCGTGAATCTGCCAAGTTCTGCTTCATTTGATAATTGATAGAACGGGTTAATCACCTTGATCAAAGGTCAGGCGATTTAGTATTCTGAGGTTAGGCTGCAGGATTTGAATTGGACACGTCGAATGTTTATAAGATGAAAACCTAATGCAGTCATGGGACTCTGGCCAATTAAGAACATTAAGAATGTTTTATTCTAATCAACAGTGATATTGGTTGCAGACATCCACATTAAGCCTGATGAATATTCATGCAATCTCTTCTCCAAGCCTATCGAGCGCATATTAATTGCAGAAACGTGTGTCTGGAGTCCAGAGACGTGATCACATTTCCCACTAGCATCAATCCTAATATGCAGATGAATGCTCTTTTAAACCAAGCGCAGGCCACTGAGGTACATTTGATATTTCATTCATGTGAACGACTGTGAAAAAAATAGAAAGGAAAAGGAAATGGCTAAAACAAACAAAAATACCCACAATGCCCCAGTGTGAACTCTCGGGAGGTTGTGCATAATTACCCTGCGGAGCACCTTACCTGCACACCTCTCGCCGCCTGTCAGCGCTGCATACAGACACACACAGGACCACAGGCACGCACATACACACGCACTTCTCCTCTCACATACACAGTCACATAACCCTCCTTTCTGTGTTCTCTCTCTCTCACACACACACACACACACACACCAACACACAGACCAGCGCATCAGCAAAGAGCATTGCGGCTCTGCGGCCGACCACGGCGTCCACAGGGGAGAAATCTTCAGCTCATTTCTGACCCGGGCTGCCGAGGTGTTAATTGCCCTCCTGAGTTGGCAGAATTTTCAGGGTAAAAGGTGCTATCCTTGATGGATCAGCACTGTTGCCACCAGTGACTGATTCTTTCAACTTGGACGTGTACCGTGCATATCCTATATCTCATTAAAACAACCTGCAGAATGGAGAAAGGAGGGGTGTTGTGGGGGGAGGCGCGGCTTTTTTTTTTCTTGTTTTCATTTGTTTGCTAATGCACACATAAGCTACACTTAGATCCAAATGTGAGGCACATTAACAATAACTTTCAACCGACTTTGGAGCTTTGCAAATAAGTGGTGAGCTCTGGACATTTGGGACCAGGAGGCACGCCAAACAAACTACTAGATCACTGTTTTTCACCAGTGGGTCACAGACACTTTTATGTATGTTTTTTTAATATACGTACTTTAATATAAACAGAAGACATTGAATGTAATGTCTAAATGGGTCTAACAAAAGAGAAAAATATGTTCATATTACTGTTGAATATTAACGTAGACAGACTTTATTGTCATTCAAATTATACATAGACACAAATGCACATTTTAACACAATTTTGATGCATTGACTCATTATTGTAGAATGTAAAAAACTCAACTAGATAAACATTAATATAGATACAGAAATATAAAAACTTTAAAACTGTAAAAATACAATAGTGTATATTGCACAGAAGTGTAGCAGCAGAAAGTGTATTGCACATAGAGACAATGGTTAAGACAAAAAAAATGTTTATTTGTTATTTCGGACATAATGAATAACTAAGATTATAACAGAAGAAAGACTGATTATTAATTATTTAATACAAAATAAGGAAGATAAATAATATTAGATTTTCTTTTTGCCATTATAATGTATACTTTGTACTAGATGACATGCCTTAAGGTGTATCCTTATCATAAATACCACTTTTTTTTACCACTTTAAATTAAAGCTGTTAGCACATAAAAAAGTTATTGTACACTTTTGCAAACCACAGATATATTGCTATTGAATAGTATATATATAATATTGAATAGTTTGTGGCTTCCTTTAGAGTCTGTCATAACAAGGGTCATAGTCACAGACAAAGCGCTTTCACCAAGACGACCAATGCTAACCTTTTATTCTGAAAAATTGGCTGAAAATTGTTCATTGTGTGTTTTGCACTCCAATACCCTCTCCCAATACAAGTGATTACAAACCAGACTACCTTCTGCATGGCATATTGTTTGCTTGGCCCTGAGAATCTAACCTACACATATGCTGCAGGCACCTGATAAGCACAACATTATCTGAATCAAGGATTATTACTTATTGTAAGCTTCCTATCATTTTAGTTCAGTTACAGCCATTCAAAACACATCACTGCAACCTCTTCCACAGGATCTTAATACAGAGAAAAATGTCAGAGCACTTTTAAATCTGATATTGATGTTTCAGGATTATGTTCGGCTTTGTTTACCTGAATAATATCAATAAACACAGCAGAAAAATTGTCTCTATTTCCATTCTTATCAGTTATAAAACACAAAATTGAGATTTTTTTTATATATTATTTTTTTTAATCTAAAACCTCTCAGTTATGTATGAGAAAGACATAGACAGCACAGCCCAAAGCCAGGTTTTTAGTTTGATTCAGGTCAATCAATCCAAATTAAATGGAAACTTCTGTTCACATAATGAGTGAGAGCTTCATTCCCTGTTCTTCCATTATGGATTGAGACATTAGTGCCTATTTATGATAGTGTTTCAGGAGGAAATCCACATTCTGGACTAATTAAACTCAAAGTAATTTCAACCTCCAGTTTATAGACATTTCAGTGATGCAGTGAGGAATATTGTTTAGTTAAGTGTGAATGTGGCCTTGTAGCAGCGCAGCAGACTAGACAGCGAGGATTTGGTGAAGACGCCTATTCACTTGAAAGAAGAGTGTGTGTGTGTGTGTGTGTGTGTGTGTGTGTGTGTGTGTAGGCTCTAACATATTCTGTAATGGAAGTGAAATCATAAATCCATTCCAAATGTTTGTCATTAGATACAAATCTCTATAAATATATTTCAATTTGTCAATCCATAGTTGCTTAATGATAATTTATTTCTTGAGCATTTTGTTATAATTTCTGCAGCTGCCATAATCTGTGCAAAAACATGGCCGTGAGTCAGTGTGCGTGCATGTTAACATGTCTTTAAGCAGCAAGTATGAGGACATACATAAGTGTGTGTGGTGTGCGTGTGTGTGTAGGCATAGATGCAGCGTTTGATGAACTCATTCACACCATTTGTCCATGTCTGCAACTGAAAAGGAAGTCCCTGAGCCCATGAACAACTGTGGCTCAGACACACATGTATACACACACACACACATACTGGATAGAGGTCTAATATTAGACAAAACAGACCACAAACTGTCTGTCTTTGCCTGTTAACTACTAACAGTTTAAATCCAACCAAACTTCTTTC
>CAFUXE010000008.1:0-41072 GCA_903364295.1 Serranus cabrilla | reverse complement strand
ATCTATGTGGAGCGGCTAAGCATGAGTCAGTGGTTTTGTGCCTTGCTCATGGACACCTCAACAGATTTTTTTCCGCCATTATAAAACATTACAAAATCACAATCACATGGTTATGAAAGAGGTTTAAAGGCACTGCACAGCTATACAGATGTTAAGGTCTGTTATTCATTTCACACAATCAGGGTGTGTCTTCAGAAAATAAATGCAAATGATGGGTTTTTGTAATAATATCTTTGTTTTTTCTTTGATAAAGACGTGAGATGAAACTATTGGCTTTGGAGGTTGTCCTTTATGAACGCGCAGACATCTGATGTAATTATCCCTTTGTGCCACTACACTGGGGTGAGCACCAACATGAAAGACTGGCTTTGATGTTAAAAGAATAAAAGGAGGGTGATAGCGCCGTAGGTATGTTGGTCATAAAAGGGTAAACCATGTATGTTTAAACGCATGCATACATACATACAGGCCATGATGGGGTAATTATATTAGCATCAACACACAAAAAACACACGTACCCCCAACACGACAATAAGAAGGCTGCTTCAAATTACTGCTCAAATCTCTTCTCAGCTGACCTCATTTTGAAACAGGCCTAATTTCTGAATGCATGATGGCATTAATGAGCTGTCTGTGCAGTTCATTCTCCATCCACAGGGGGGCGATGTTGGGCTCAGTTTGGAAATTTGAGATTTTTTTTCCCCCCTCCTCCTTAAATCATCACTTCATTAAATAAAGCCTCACACAACTGTCACACCAAATCAGTTACCGTCAGCATTTAAAGAGTCACAAAGCGACTGATGAGAGCGCGGCCTTTGTCTGAATCCCCCCGTTTTTGCGACACAATTTGCACTTTGAAAATCACGCCCGCCGCATTCTCGCCGACCTGTTTTGTCAGTCGTCGAGCAAGTAAAGGTTTGTCGATAAACCAACACGTTTCCCGGCCCAAAAATAAGCCCTCTATGTCTCCGGCTTTGAAATGGGATCTTAAAAACAAGAGCTTGGCCCAGGCACACTCTCTAATTAGAGAGGCCCACAGATGCCTGCATGCTCCCACACACACACACACATGGAAACCACACATGCACACACACACACAAATTACAGAAGGACCCGAGAGATCAAAGAAAAAAACACAGTACAGTAGTTTGTGTACTTACAACACCCCTTCCAAAAAAAAAAAGGCAAGTGTTTTTAATTTTTTTTTTATAGTACTGATGCCGCTTGATACCACTGAATGCCATGAATGCTGCCTCTCCTCGATATTATTGGCACACCCATTGGTTTCTGTGTTCGTGAATGAGCTGGCTGTCATTTTCTATCTATGCGCTTTTTCAGTAATGTGTCACATGATCAGCGAGGCAGCCCTAGCCAGCCTTTATCATGCTAATGTTTTTCAATTTCCCCCCACAAAGAGCATACATAGCTCATACAAAAGATGGCTTCAGACAGCCCGTAACTCCGTCTCTGTCTCTCCCTCAAACACACTGCACACACTCTGACAGAGTCCCATTTCAGTGGCCAGATACAGTCATTTCTTGTCTGATGCACACACTGACGCATTGAGATTCACGCGCAGACTAGCCGAGACACACACTCGCAGGCTCGCACGTACAAACGAACAAGACCCTGCATGCGTTAACACACTTGCGGAGGACAACACACTAATGCACAAATGCACACGCTTGTACTCATCCTCACAGCTGGTCGCCCCTCTGAATGCGAGCAAGTGGATCTTATCACTGGTACTTATGTGTATATAAACACTCACACACACACATTCACCTACACACACACACACATGCGTGCAGTATAGCACAAAAAGGCCTTTCCATATCCAATTCTGTCACTACTAACATTTCCCTTTCTGTCCTTTGTTCTTTCTTTCTCTCTCTCTTTTACTCTATCTCTCCTCGCTCAGCTGGCTGTCCTTGTTCCATCCCCAAATAACACACATCCTCTCAGCATGTTAACAAAGAAGCCCAATCAGGAGATAAATGTCTTTTTTTTTTGTCTTTTTATTTCATCTCTTTCTCTCATTATCTTCCCTTTTCCTTCGACCAACAAACAACATTTATTCCTGCCTGGATTTGTTCTTTCCACCACGAGTACACAGTCAATATATTAAAACATTATCTCGGCAATTAGCGCTGTGTGTGGCTCACTTGCAAAAGCACTGAACCAAGTAAGTGAGGTTTGGGAATCTGTTAGTATTGGGAATAGAGTGCAATCATATGCATGTTCTGCATGAGTGACGCAGTGATATGTTTGCATTTCATGTTGATTTTGCGCCGTTTAATGTCTTGATTAGTATTTAATGTGTTGTATTACAAACTGAGATATCCACTCTGTGGAAATAGCTCTTTATATGATTGATTAAATTAAACAGGACAGCAACTACTGTTATTCACTTACTCAATTCAAGTAGTGTATTTGTTTTGAAATAGACATACAGTTAATAAGCTGTGTTCTTATTGTGCATATTGTGCTGTACGTCTGATTAAGAAGGGGAAGGACACTTGTCCTACGAGCACACAGGCCTCTGACAGTGGACCTAGCTGCAGGCTATTGTTGTCTAATAACAGACACACACAAACACACAGATGCACACATACATATGCCGAACCCCCCTCCCCCTTTGAATAAATCAACACATGAAGCATATAATTCTCCATGTAGGGGCCGTTTAAGGGGGCATTATGGCCCATTTTAAAATCTCATTAGCAGGGCAGCTGCACTTTGCACCCCAAGCTGGTGATTGGGGCTCTCTTTTTGTTTTGGGTTTTGTACTGGGGGCCCGTGCACAAACCTCGTCCCCCCACCTTCCTCCCCAACCATCCATTCCCAAAAAAAAAGACATAGTGGCACGTTCAATGGCAACCCCGGGAGCACATGCAGTGAGCACACGTTTACATTCCTTCTTCAGATTTTTTTTCCCCCCTCGGAGAAAAAACTCAGATGTGATGTTTTATAATCAGTGTGAACAGCAAAAAAACATGTGACTTACACATGAATGCCTAAATTACAATTTGTCAGCGTTTTCATGTAAAAATAAATTACACTCACCGGAGACAACTGTCATCGTGTTGGCAGCCTCGGCTCGGCTTGGCATAGAATTTAGTGCAGAAAGACACGACAATAGGAAGAGACAAACAGATAACCTGATTGGTTTGCCTCAATTAATTATCACATAAGAGTGCAAAACATAACTGTGCTGGGCAAAAACACTTTTTTTCCTTGTTTTTTTCAGGTTCACATCATATATGCAAATAAATATCCGCTTAATTACATTCATGTTGTCGTAATCTCGGCTTCAGTTGTTGTTCCATCTGTGAGGATTCCCATAGAGCAGTAGCAGCAGCCACTGCTATGCCAACTGTTTGTGATGTATTATTTGGGGGGTTTTATTCATTAAGGTATCGAATTAAAGTTGCACCCATGATGTTAGTGAGAGCACCCCCTCTGTATTATAATGACAAACATATGCAGATTTCTCACAGAGCAATAAGTCGGGCGAAAGAGGATACTGAATGAAGTCATTTTGCAATCATGGATTTCTGCAAGATTCATCTATTTGGTTTTCTTTGTTCCAAATAGATGTTGAAATGGAAACACTCACAATGAGGTGCTGACAGACTGATTCATGTTTTGAAATAAGTTTTTTGCAATAAAGACTCACTGTTTATTCAGCAGATTATTTTTTAAAGCCCACTCCTTCATAATAATTCCTAGAAATACATGATGTTAGATTAAACAAAGTTAAATCATGTATTTATACCACTTAAATCTTTATTAGGTACTTTATTTTGAAACACCACGTCTGCCTGTTTCCTCTCTACACTAAAGAAACTTTTCTTCAAATTTAACACTGATTCTTTTTGCTTTTCTTTTTCCAAAATAGTTATACTCAATAAACAGCTAGACTCTTCACCTATAACTACTATTCTTCTATGTTTGGTTATTTTTACTTCATATTCTTGCCAGTTTCCTGCTGGACACCGTTTTTGTTTTTTTTCAAGCAGTGCTACACGATAAGAAAAGAAGGTGTGTGAAAATAATAATTTCACACCTTGTCTACAAGCATTCAGCCAGTTTCCTCTACGTGTATTTTTGTGCTCCAATAAATCTCAGAGAGAGAACTTTGCAGATTGCTTTGTATAGCCACAGAAAACTCTGCAAGTGCAGAAGCAGGGTGAGGGGGGTTGGTGCTGTACACACCTTTAGGCCTATTTCTGGCATATAAAAGGTAATAAAGGGTAAGGAAAAAGTGCCAGTGTTAGCTGGAAAGAAACAGAAAAAAAAAACTCACTTTCGAAATAATTCAGTGAAGTGTAGAATTTAGCAGGGACTATTTTTAAACTGGGAAAAACCTCACAGCCTGTACTTTAAGAGAAGGTCATGCAAGGCGAGATGGAGAGGTGCCATGAATGAGGTTCTGGCAGATGTGGAGCTGTCGTTTTGTCTCTTTTTCTCCCTCTGTTTCCTTTCCTCACTTCCTCAAGTTTGTTTCAGGGTCTGCTGGTGTCTTTCTACTCCTTTCCTGTATCCCCCCACTGTGCATGTGTGAATTTACTACTTATAAAAATGGCCAAAATGCACAAGCTTTAATCCTCAAAATAACACACTTCTGTATCAAATTCTTCAGATAATGTTTTTAGCGAGCTGGCTGTCACAAACTCTTGTGGACTCTTCACTAAATCAGTCATTTTTTGGCAAAAACGGATGTACAAATGGGACGTGTGGTGTTTGCTCGCTGCCATTCTGAGTCAATATTGCTTTAGTGGTTGCTACTGTTTGCCGGTAGGACTCTGGCAAAAGTAAGCAAATAATGGTTTTATAATCATTCAGTGCTGAGACCTTGAGAAAAATGAGTTATTCTGTGTCGAATTCATGTGTCAGTGTCATGAAACTTCAGAACGCTGACACATTATTTGGTAAAAATGTTCAATGATTCAGTGTCTTTGCGCTTCACTTGTCAGATATTACGCTGCCAAAATCACCTGTCTTAATACAGGGAATTATTTGATCTTGGATTCTTTTGCCGGTATTTCAGGATTGTTCAGTCGGTTTCATTTGGTAGAAACACATCTCTTTACAAGTAAATGAACAGGATTATGCCACTGGTTGTGCGCAATGTAATAATATCTATATGGTGGAGGCTATTTATATTTAAGTTGGTCGTGTGCCCCTTTTTCGCTTTACTGTCATGCCAGAAAATAGTAACTAGATTATTTGACTTTTGACAGGGGCAAGGTTATAATCATTTGGATTTTAATCACTTTACTTCAGTAGTTTTGATCTTTTCTCTCTTTTTTTTAAGGTTTAGTTTGAGTTTTTATATTAGCTTTAAGTTTTAGTTTGGTTTTGTTAAAGCCAGGTATAATGTCTCAGAAATATGTAGCTACATACGTACAAAGAAAACGTCTGAAGAACTTAGCCGTGACTGTAATGTTTAATGTTTAATCTGTGTGCTGCTTTAGTGTCTGATGTGAAGCAATGGGGGCAGAGCATCATCTCCTGAAATGTCAAGTCTGTTCGACGCCTGTGGTCCGATGTCACAAGAGTTGATGCGAATAAAAGCTGTCTTCTTTTTTCTCTGGTGAAGTTATAGCTTAAAACTTCAATTAATTCATATTTATCATTTTTTTGGCAATATCTTTTTAATGTATTTTTCTTATGGGACATAGTTTTCATTTGGTATCAGTAAACTGGCAATATTTTTATAGCTTTTTTCATCTTAATTTCAGTTTTGTTTACTATAATAATCCTGGACATGGTGAGGTGTACTTAATTGGATACTGTAATATTAAAGTTAAAAAGTGGGTTTTTGTTTTAAATATTGCTATGTGACATTTGAGGAATAATATGAATATTTAATATCATTTTCTTTTCCTAAACACTTCCTTTGGTTAAACCCTCTTTGCATGGCTTCATCTCTGAATAAGCCACATAGAGTGTCTGTCTCCTTCCTCAGTGATTTGCTGCATGTCCTTGCCATGTTGAATGCAAAAAGAAAGAGAACAAGGAGAACATCAGATATCAGAGCGGCTGCGTCCTCCCTTCACCAGATTCAGCCAGATCCACAGATAGACGTGAGGCTGACGGAGAGAGTATACGCCCCAGACAGGATATTAGAATGGACGTTTCCTTCTTCCATACGCCACAGGCAGGGCCCTCTCCCACTTGTCTTCCCTGTAGAAAGACACAGAGAAAAGATAAAGATGTGAGCGGAGCTGACAGGCTGCTGGAGCTACGCTCTCCTTCGCTGTTTGCATCTTGAGCCTGTTTCTGATTTGATCCTGAGAGGATGATTGTGATGGGAGCTTTTTTTGGTATGCAGACAACAGATGGCAAGGGATGATGCAGATCTCTATGTCCGAGGTGGTTTTCCGTATTTGTCTCGTTTTAATTTAACCTTTATTTAACCATGCAGCCCCAGTGAGATAAGAAATATTTCTATTCTAGGAGACAGGGTCAAGAGAGCCACATCAAGATACATTTATGGCCGGAGAAAAACAACAAGAGACAAAATGAAAAAGCATATTTCAAACAAAGCCACGTGAGAGGAAAGAGGAAAGGCAAAATCCCCAACACGGGGCAAGGGTTAAGAGTGTCACTTTTCTCTGTGTGCTTAATATCTGCGGACATTGTTTATCTAAGATTCATACACGAGGTCTGGATTTACTAAGGCTGCTGTGCCAGCTTTTTTGACTCATAGATTTGACATTCTGCCACGCGTGCACTGTATGTTACAAGCAGGGAGACTTGGAATCACAGCTTGCATGCCTTTACAGCAAGTGTTTGCACAGAGCTCTGTTTGCTTACACAGAAATTTAACTGATTTTGTTGAAATGTTTCCCTTTTTGTACAAATGTACATGCATCCTATTTTAAATGCAAAGTTACATACAGTTGCATCTTTACATTGTGAAACACCATCAATATACTGTGGGCTTTTGTTATTAGTCTAGACCTTATATTTAATTTTTTCAACATTGCAAAGGGTCGGCTATTTCTCCACACCTCTTCACCCCTGTCTTTAACTCTCTGGTAGAACGTAATGCATGATAATAGCAATGCATATAAGAAAACATTTAAAATTGTAGGAAAAGTGTCAATATTTGTACCAGAAATTTGCAGCATTAATAAGAGAGGCTGCATGTAACTGTCTGCAACCTTTCTGATGCTCAGTGATGTGCATGAACTTTGCATGACCATCAACCTCGCTTTAATTAACAGCAACTGTATTTAGTTAAAAGTGTGTTTGTGCATTCATGCGTCGGAATTGGTGTTTATGCATGCCTGTGGATGTGCATTCCATATGTGCAAACATATGTGCATACATGCATGGATATTCTGACTGTCTGCAGTGGTGCTTCCTGTGACCCCAAAAGCTTAACATTTCACTTTGAATACACATTTAACAATCGTATAATAATAATAATAATAATAGTAATATGTAAATGAGTGACTCTCACTTGCATCTTCACTGCTCCTGCCATCCTCTTCAGCTCCTAAAGATGTCCTAATGAACTCGACACTATCAACACTAGCCCTAACCATTTTTTAACATGACCTCATTAACATATAAAAGTGGATCCATATGCGCTTGTCGTGCCTGTGCATGTGAACTGACACATAATTTACATACTTAACAAGCAGTCGAGCGTGAATAAAACATGTGAACCGTAACGAGACGGGTAACATCCTGCAACATATGCCCCGATCGGATGGACTTTGGGCCGTTTTTTTAACCCCACCCTTTAGGCCTTGAGCAGTAAAAGAGCTGAACTGGATTTTTATTTTTGACTGTACAATAAAATAAAAAAAAAAATGTAACTCCAGTTGTGGGGGCAGGGCATATGCAGTTACATTTTATTGCACTTTGTGTGGCGCTGGTATGTCAGGAATGGTTTTAGCTGGCTGTAAATCTGCAGCTGAGCTACACTGGATGGGGTAGCCAGGAGATAATATACATATGGGATTACTATGTGTCGGATATGGCACAGACTAAAGTGCATAAGTATAAACAGGGTGGACTTATGCTAGGCAAGAGTGTGAATTTATGGCAGAGCACAGTCGCAACCGGCCTCTTCTATCTCCATCTCTCTCTTGCTCTCTCTTTATCCCTAACCCCCAAATGTTATGTATGTGAATTGGTAATTGCCTGATACACTGGGAGTTTAATGAGAAAATGTCTGGCAAAGGCAATCACCAGTTCCAGGCTATTTGCTTTCAGCACAGATTATTTCAGTGAGTGAGTGCACAAAATTGGATCATTATGGAGTGGGTTTTATAATGCGAGAATGACAGAGAGCATTAGAACGAGTAGGCATGATGCTTTCTTATTTAAGTATTTCATTCATCAGTCCGGGTCAGCCCCAGTCTTCTCCACAGGTTAAGGTAAGACGTAGGCAGACAATTTTAGATATAATTTTAGAGGAAATTGATGAATAGAGAAGGTGAAGAAGGAGGCAGAAAAAAAGCGAATAAATTAGAAGAAACCTTTTTTTTTGTTAGTTAGTATTTTGTATGTTTTTGATCTTTATATGTGCCAATATCTCCACTGAGAGTGAAAGAGCATTTCAAATGAAGTAATAGACAATTTAAAAATCAGGAGGGAAAGAGCAGAGAGGATGAGAATCAAGCAGCAGGAGAAAAAAACAGTTTTACAAATGGGATGATGTTTGTTTTGAGCAGATAATGGTGATGACTGTGATGAATGTCAAATGGCTGGCATTACTCAGTGTCTGGCTGCGGTTGTACTGCAACTCCTAGGTGAGTTAGTATGAAGAAGCTCATTAAAAAAAGAAATACAAAGGTGGACATGCGAAATGAACTGTTTGCAGTCTTGAAAGTTAGAAAAATGCGACATTTTAACAGGTATGTTGTCAGTTGTCCTTGAATTCAAATGTAGTCCTTGAAAAATGAAATGACCCTGACTGACTGATATGGGCACTGAAATGATGAGTGGGTGTTTTTTTTATGCAAATCAAAATTGAAATAAACAGTTGCTGAAATATCAAAGTGACAACATGAATTGATTGCTGGGCATTTTAAAGTAACAATTTAGATGTGACGTTAAAAGCTTCAAGTGTGAAATTTGATAGTTTAGGTACCTTAACATGGTTGAAAAGTGCTTGAATTTCACTCTTAAAGCCTTTAACTCCTTAAGGATGCCAGCAGCTGAGTTTCTGTCTTTCAGATGCTTTAGCATGCTCAGTTTTAATGCTTGCGGAGAATAGAGAAATTCTGACGAGGAAACACTTTTAAGTCCATTTTCAGAGGGATGTTTTGACCTTTGACCTCAATATATGTTGACTGCAAATTGGTTCTGTGGCGACCTGCATGTCTCCCCTTTAAATACATGCACTCTTTATGCTAAGACCCTGCCATTTTTCCTCAAACAACAACATTGGGAAATAATTGATAAATCAAAAATGCTGATGAAGGCAGGTTTTTCACCCTGACATAAAAAAACACGACCACTCTTAAATCAAGGGAACCTAAAGCATCCCTGAGGCCTGATCCCATGTGCCGAGGCATTTGTGTGGTTGGTACAGTATGGTTCCTATTTCCTATATATAGTATTTTAAACCTATGGGCCGGACTAAGTAGACAAAGCCAGTCTATCCAGTGCCAGCGGGGCTGTACATAAACTCCAAACCCTGTCGATCTTTCCATCCAGAGAAGTGCTGGAAGCGTTCCCAGTGCTACGGTAGGCTGAGGCCGCTGGTGATGACTTCACCCTGAGACGACCTAATTGGGGAACTGTCACGACATTACAGCTAAATCCCCCTTAAATAAAGCTTTGACTTGAAATTGTGCAGTGAATTATGGTCTCAAGGAAAACGCCTATTGGGATTTTTTTTGATTAACAGTGTCAGAGGACGTATTAAAGTGAGGGTGGGGTGGGGAGTCGGGGGGGTCTGCGGATAGAGAGGTGGTGGATCTGTGAATGGGTAATCACATCTGCAATGGCGGGCCCTGCCACCTAATACTCACGGCAGGGTCCAAGGTAAACACAGCTGTGAAATGTCCTGAGCGACTGCACAAATAATAAATCTGTATGGGTGCAGTGGGCGGCTGCCGGGCTGTTTCTCCTTCAACCCTCTTTCTGTCTCTCTTTCGTCTGTCTCCCCATCTCTCCCAGAGGGACGTTAGCAGCACTAACAATCAACAGTAGAATGCAGTGACTGTGTACGAATGAAAGACGGCAGCAAATCAAGATGGATGACAAAAAGAATGACAACACGCACGCTTTGTAGGTATTGTAGATTTGCCTCCATCCATCCATCCAGATTTACTCTCAATTTGGACAAGCTGTTTTGTTTGGAGCACTGTGCTGCTTAGAAGTGTGTGAAACATTATGAGACAGAATTCATTCATGTGAAGGGAATACAATGTTCTATTTTTAAATCTGTATACCCCAGAATTGGCTTTATATGTTTGGTGGAGGTAGTAAGGAGTACTAAGCCATAATATATTAAATGTTACCACCCCACAGCAGAGAGAGATTTTTTTTTCCACATCAATTCCGATTTTTCAAGCACAAAAAATGACTGCAAGCAAATACTCAGACTTTAAAAGTGTACGAAAACAAGTGAAAACAATCAAAGTTAGGATGTGTTTGATGGGAGAGATTTACTTTCTTTTGCTTGACACACCACTTTCCAGAAATTTCCAGCCCATAAAATTCCTCCTGTCACTTTTAATGTTAGTCATTGTTCTGCCTAATGAGTCACAGTTACGGAGAGCTACTGTTATGTGTCAATTTTTGAAGCCAGTCGGGCTGCTGAGACACAGCCACATGAGACAACATAAGATATTACTTTATTGATTGAAAATCCATTCTGTATACAGGTAACATTTTTTTTCAAATATCATTTTACAAATTCAGAAGTCTTTTTACTATCAGACTGAAGTCAGTTCAGTTCAGTTCAGTACTCAAATCAAAATTGTGAATGAATTGTAAACAAAGTGTGACCAGCCCTGACTCTTCAGTCGAACAGTTAAAGCTCTTCATCTTCCTATTATTGTTGAAAATCACAATTCATTTTGCAGATTAACATCACTCTTTCAGTTCAATGATTCAGAGTCACTGACTGCTGAATTTCTTTTTTTCCCGATAAGCGAATCGGTCACATCACAGTTTGAGGTACTTCGGGGTACATTCAGCGCTGATTCTGACTGACTCCAGGTCAGTTAGTTCGGTCTGTTTCCAGTCCAAGCTGTTGTGTACAAAACTAATCTTTTACTGTTGGAAGTTTATGAGGTGCATGATTGTTTCTGTTGCTTTCACTTTCACATTTAACAAGGCTTTTAACGAGGAGCTAACATTGTGAATCATAGTTCAGCTGACGCTCTCATTGGTGTTTCTGTTGTGTCCGTTCACTTTGGCAATTCTATGCATGGAACTAGGCAGTTACTTTAAAAAAAATCAGTTTGAACTTTTTAGAATAAGGGCCCATTTAATCACCATCAATCACTACGACTACGTCAGCAAGATGGCAGCGAAGGACAGTCTAAAATGTAAATTTGAGATGGATTTTGCTTTTTGTCCAACTGACGTTTTTAAGACTGGTCAGCCAGATAGTTTACGTGAAATGAATGAATCTGATTGCTTGTGTAGTTGCCCTGTGTATTATATCATTATACCAAAATCTAAATCCTCCTCAAAAACGTGTTTCTGTTGTGCCTGTTGGCACTTATATGGTCATGTTAATAGGACCTGGCAATAATATACCCTGCCAAAAGAATTCAACAGGAACTTGCAGACTGTCACCCTAGTAAATAAGTCAGGCAGAGCATAAAGTCTACTGCAAAGGCAAGTGTCTGCCTAACCTGTTCTGTCACTTCTTTGTCACCAAAGTGTGGAGATCTCCTGCAGGGGATTCAGGGCAGGTGTAGGAACATTGACTTTGTCACTGCTTTTTACTTGTGTTCTTCTTGTCAGGAGGTGTTGAATACCCTCCGTATGTGTAGCCGAGAGTGAGAGCACTGGAGGAGGCCAAGGAGTTTTTCCCACTCACAGACATCACAGACACCCAAAGCACCTACCGGACACATCAGCGCTGTCCATGTCAATAATGTCAGACTCCAACAGTGTTTGACTGGCCAACCAGAGATTCAGTTTGACCGCAGCTCTGAAATATGCAGATATATTCCAATGCCATGAGATCGCTCCATCTGGATCTCACCAAAGTTTCTGACACTGAATAGTTGTTAATAGTTTGTGCCAACAATGAAAGCTGAAGCAGCATCCATAGTCACCCATAGTGAAGACTTGTCAAACCAGGACCTAAATATCCTTTCAGTGTCCTACTAACAAACACTTTCCCATTCTATTTGCATTTTGTGTTTCCGTTCTTCCGATGCTTGAGCTCCAACCAATGCAGAAGAGTTTATCCTGCCACCCACTATACAGAAGAGAAATGTCCTCTGCTGACAGCTGCAGAGTGATCACAAAAATCCCCTCTGAGTCTTAGCTCAGCTCTATCTTTTCCTTATGTTTCGCTCCAATATGGCCGGCACCACAGCAGCAGCAGCATTTTCAGGGCACTACCACACTTCCCACTGTTATTTCTTATCGACAGGGCTGAATCCTCTTGTCTAAACAAGCTTTTCATTTTAATTGAGTTTCACATATTGAACCAATGCCCTTGAGGATGTTTTCAAACCAAATCTGTCTAAGCTGTCCTTGAATTCTGTTGTGGCTCAGGAAAGAAACATAAGAATAACAGTATATCGGGGGATAATTTCTTAATGTATATATTTTAGGATGGTTATGACTTGATTTGGATGTCAGTATACATTCAGTGTATAGAAAGTACCTTGTCGTGGCTTTAACAAAAATGTTCTATGTGAATTAAATTTCCTACTTCTAAGTAGTGATGGTGTACAGATGTCAAGGGCTTCTAAACAGATGTAGTAAAGCTGTACAATGCACTGCAGTTGACAGTGTGAGAGACGTGTTGTGATTTTCTTACCTTGATATGTTTAGGCCAGGGGTCGGCAAGAGCCATTGTTGGCAACAAAAAAAAAAGGCAAAAAAAAATGTTGGAATGGAGCCACAAATCTTATTTTAAACCTAATGATGAAGAACACAGCCTACCAAATCTAAATTAGCTTACTGACATTACTAATAAGTCATAATGAGCATTTATTAAAATGTATTTGTCCAAATGCAGCGCTGCAAATGAGAAGCTGGACTCTTAAGAAATATCTCAGGAGATTTGGAATTGAAAGCTAATTTAGCTCGGGAAACTCAAAACTAGACTTGAAGTTGGCAAAATTTAGAGGTTAAGGTGCCGTGTTAAAACCTTTATTTTCATGCTGTATATAAGCTACACATTTTTACAATTGAAGTATACAAATTGCTTTGGGCCCTACACCAATGTAAAGAAATAACCAATTCATTTCTTCTTCTTTTCTGCAGATGGCCTGAAGAGCACCACGTGGCTCCGGAGACGCAGGTTGCCGACCCCTGTATAGGTACAACTCATAACAATAAATGCAGTGCAGTACATTTATTCACAAGTTGCTAACTCTTATATTTTCATTGGCAATGATGTTGTTTAACAATAAAGACAAATCCCATGATTCCAGGCTACTTCATCAAAAGCTAAAACTAAACCTTTGTGAGGGTTGAGTACTCTATAATATTGTAATGTGAGTGCTGGGATATGGAAATGAGGCTACTTAATATGCTCATGTATTTTCTTAATACCATAGACAGTCCTTTAATTTGCAGCAGTTTAACAGTGCTTTTCTTTAAATGTTTCCGCGTTCATGATAGGGTGTAAGTGCAAATATGACAAAAAAATATATATTGTAGAGAAGCTCTGACATAAGTAGGGTTGTTGTAATAGGCTCACCTTCATGAAAGCCAGCAAAGCACAAAACACTCCTCTTATAGCCTATCTGCCTCCGTTTTTTCCATTGGAGAAATATGCCTTCACTGAGGCTGCTGCAGCAGATTAAGTGACTTAAGATGGAGTGACATGCAGCACTTGTGAGTGCTGGCTATGCGCAATAGTTGTTCATCAACACAAGTATTGAATTGGCCAAGGAAATAAAAAAAATCAATCTTTGAATTCTTAAAGTCTTCAAATAAAGAACCACTGCAGCTGATTTTCACCTCAGTGTCAAGGAGCCATTTTTTGTGTCACGGCCACTATCAATATTTTGCTGTACCTTTAAATGTACTTTCATACTCGGTTATGAAGAAGTGTGTGTGGGGGGCACTGTTGTGTTGATTGAGTCACATCCAGCAGTGCTGCTGTGGGTGCAAAACAGCCTCCGGTATTAGCATGTATAAACAGGCTTATAAATGGAGCACTATTTGGCTGTTCATTTTCATCCTCTTAACAGTAAACAAGGCGGAACAGGCCCTGACACCCTCAAATAAATGGAGACCAACACACGCAAATTCTGCTGCGGCGGGGAACCGAGGAGGGTTGTTTGAGTTAAGGTCAATCCTGTTTAGATTGCATTGGTCGTGGGCCGATTTTTTTCGCGTTTTGTTTGTTGAGCCTTTCTGCGAGGAAAATCATGTATTCATGTATTCTGAAATCTGATGTTGTAATGAATGTGACTGTGTTTGCTTGTGTTGTAGCGCTGGATTTTTGGTGAAGTATGCGTGTGTTTGGAGTGGAGGGGGGGGTACAAAGGATACAGCAGAGTGCATGCTTTCACATATAAATAGAGGTGTATTCTGGCAGAGGTTTAAGATATACAATGTACTGTATATCTATATTTATGGGGACACGTGTGGTTAGGACTGGAGCCTTCAGAGTGTCTATTTTTTGTATTAAGCCGTGTGAGCTTTGACTGGGGTCAATCTGGGGATTTAAAGACTTGCTCTCAAGAAACTGACAGCTGTTCCAAGTGTCAGTTGACCTTACATTAACCATATCAAGGCTGTTACAGTGATTGAATCAGTATGCTCTATTCTCTTTAGTCGGTCATGCAGCTGTTAAAACTCCTCAACTTTTATTTCATCTCAATTCAGATCACTTCAGATCGGTCCGGACCCACTGAGTGCTCCACTGCTTTATGAGTGAGTCAGATTAAACCCACCGGCAGCTGTTTCCAGAAAACAAAGTGAGTTTATAATACACAGCAAAAAAGTGATTAAAAAAAATGTCAGCAAGACATTAAAGAGTGGTTGGTGAAGATAATTCAGCATCTAACAAGCTAAAGACCCAGTTAAAAAGTGATTGGATAGGGACTTGAATCCAGTATCTTAAAGCTACAAGAAAAAAATGCATAATATATCTTTAAAGCAGCAAATCTCAAAACGTTACATGAAATGTGATTTTTCACACCAAATGTTAGATCAGGTTGCTTTAATGGGGACATATTATACCCTTTAAATTTTTGTGGTAAACATATGTCAAAGTAATCCCTGTGAGCTATTAGCTGCCTGTACAGTTGTTAGATAATGAATATAGAAGTTAGACTAAATCATCCGGATTCACATTCATATGTTTTATTATACCAGGGAGTTGGACCGTCCTCTATACAAAGGCTGAACTGCAGTCAGAGACAAAGCAGTATTTTCACAAGCCATTTGACAAATTCATCTGTCACCTTTCAGCGCTACGAATTTACAGCGTGTGTCTCTATTGCACGAGGTGTCTCGGATTGAATTATGCCACATGGAAGGATAATGGCAATTGTCAAAATGGTGGACAGGTTATATATGAGATCTCCATTCATTAAATGCTATCAGTCGTTTCTGAAGAACCCATTTAGATGAGCGCGCCGGAGACAATGCAGCATGTCATTGTGATAGGTCCCATCATGGCTTTTTAGCACTTTGCTAAAACAAAGACAGGATTAAGAGCATGGATTGAAATGGTAAACCACAGTCAAATACATTTGCTACTCCAACACGGCACAGTCACCACGCTCCCTGCGGCGACCTGCTCCGAGTTATTTATGATGTTGAAATTAATCTCACTTAGCGCGATGGGCTCTCGAAGAGGGGCCCTCCTTCTGAGTCGGCCGCCGAGCGAGGGATGAGAGAGAGATTGAGGAGTGGAGAGAGAGCGCAGAGCCACCGAGGACTTATTCAAATCCTCCCTCATAGATTAGCAATCGCAGCTTGACAAGCCGCCCTGCAAGTTATTATTTATTTAATTTTTTGGAAATCGAAGCTGTTTCTTACTAACATGTCAGAGACAGGGGGTAATCCGTTTGGAATTTACGAGTGATGAGACAGGAGACAAACTCGCCGGCGTGTCACAGTACCGATGATGCAGGAAGTGGAATATGCAAATGAGGTCTGTAGGCTTTAAAGCAGCTGTCTGTTTGATTGCCGCTCTCCGGCATTGTTTGCCTATGATGGATGAAGGCTTTCATTGCAGGGCCCCATTAGGAGTACAAATATTGTGATTTATGATTACACATGATCTTTGATTGTGAATTGATGTGAGGCTCTTTAAACGTATGGGGTGGTATTGTTCAGATATGTACCGTATGTGGATGTAAATATCAACTAACATAAAAAATAACAACAAACAAACAGTTAACTTTGATGTTCACCGATGTCTGCATCTTAACAAAGGGTACCACAAAGGTTTAATGAGGGCAGCGATAGTAAAAGTCCCAGGAAATTATAGGTTCATGAAAAATGCAAAAAGAGCAACTCATGGCCGGAACCGGCATCAAATTGAAAACACACTCTGCATAGTCTTTCCTCTCTTGACTAAGACTTAATCTATTAAGATAATCTTCCTGCTCAAACAAACACAATGTGACAAGGACTGTCTGAGGGAATAAACACAGCTTCTTTGTTGCAGCTTCCTCACTGGGACAGTGTTTTAAACAGACAAACAAAGCGTGCAAGTGAATACCAGTCACCACTGGCACCTCTTACTAAGCAGTTGCTTCTGCGTTGCAAAGGGGGAAAAATGTAAGGAATAAAAAATATTCATGCTCACAGTGACATGAAATTAAGTCAAATTATGTTAAATAGTGTTTGTCAGTGTGCATAAAATATACAATTCTAGTGGAGCTTTAGTTGAACTTTAACTTGATGTAAAGTAAAACTGATGCTGCATAAATGTATACAAGCAAAAGTGAAAGGTCGTTACTTTGTAAACACAATAACATAGCTTTTGCCTTCGAATAAAAGAAAAAGAAGGAAGCAAGACTCACCAGGATACAAGCATCATAATCTCTATTTGTCCAAATCCTGATCTATACGGTATAATGAGCCCTAATTAAAGCAACCAACTACCTATGCAAATTAGATCTTTTTACTCCGGTTATCTAGATAAATATCAAAGTGACAGGATATGTTACAATGACTGCACAAAATTAGTTCAGATGATTTTTAATTAAACACAGCAAAATTAATTTTGCAGAACAAGGAAAATGTGTAAAAAAGGTCACGGTAGGTTGGAAATCTATTTCATAGCCACGTTGTCAATAAACCAACTGGCTCATTATAGCTGGGACCCTCACAGAATCTGTTGGCATCATTTGGAGGCCTCAGCTCCGTGACATTTATAAATATTTGACAACAGATGAGTGGGCTCCGTGGGATGCCACTCCGAGCACCACTGACAAGTCTGCTAATAAAGCAAGGGCCATACACGGCTGCTGTTTCCAAGACCGCGCTCAATATCCAGTGGCCGAGACGGAGGTGCAAACATGCGCACCCCCGCTGATGCACACACTTGTGGGCACACTTTGCCTCATGCAAACTCAGACACACACACACATATATGCACGTGCACTGCTCAGCATGTCGGCACACACTGTTAACAAGTGAGGAGCGCTACTAAGAGACTGTTTAAAGCATGTGAGCCAGTCAACACAATCAATAACAGGGCAAATGAAAAAGCAATTAGATGCTTTGTGACCAACTGTGATTTCAATAATAATACAGTGCGAGGAATGCTGTGCCGCCAAATGATCTCCCAACATTTGCTGCTACACTTGAGACAAATTGTTGCAAATAAAATATGATGGTGATGGTCACACTGTGGATAGTCACAGAATCCCCACTGAATAATGCAACCTGTGTGTGTGAGGACGTGTACGCGCATCAATCTTTTTCCCAGGCAGCTGTTAACCTTCCAGGTTTGAATGAGAAACAGGTGGTGGGGCCAAACGCACGCTCCTGGCTCAGAGGAAACACCAAAACAGTGTAATAGCTGACATGTTGCTAATAACGCACTAAACATTGCCTGGTGGGCTGATTTAGTGTGTTTTGTGTATTATACATTTAATTTACTGCCATGTTGCACATGAGTAAAAATCTACCATTTCTTCTATATGCAGTGGTTGCATACAAAAGCCTTATTTTTTCTTTTTCCTTTCGCTGTCTTCTCTGCTCCACTTTACCCAGCAAGTATTTTGACATTGAATAAATAGTTGTTGAAACAAGCTGATAGTTAAACAACTCCCTGCTCATATGCTGACACTTGTGTAAATATAGCACAGAATAAAAATTGCAGCACACCTTCCTATTTTATCATTTTGTGAAAGCCTAAATATTTTGGTGGCATTTCTTCAAAAAAGAGAGAGAATGCAAGTGAAATGTTACAATGTGAAATTTAAGCTCTTGAGCTGATTTCAAACTTTAACTACCTGCATGTCACCAAACATAAAATGTTGCAGAGTGCAGTTCGCTCCTCCTAGTTCATTTTTCTCTGCTTTCATTTTTCCACTTCTTTTATTTCTCGCTCTTCTTATCAGCCTCTTCATCTGTGATTACTCTTCCTTTGTTCTTGCTCACTTCTCTCCATTTCCTTCCTTCCATTCCTCCATCCCCCTCTCTTTCAGTCCATCTGTATATGTTGCTCTCTCTATGTTGGCACGTGCACCGTTGTTCCCCTGTTGGTTCTTGGCCAGCTCCCCCACTCTTCTGTTCTCGCTCTTGTTCACCCACCCCCACCTTCCTCCTCCCCCTCCTCCTCCTCCTCCACCTCCTCCTCCTCCTCCTCTTCTTCTTCCCATTTTGCATGTGTGCCAGGGTCCGGGGGGCTCGGCACAGTGTACAGCCCAGTGGCCTAAAAGTGAATACTTACGTAATTGCCAACTGTCTCCAATCATTAGGGGCAGCCCTTAAAAAAGACATGCTTCGCCGACAGCTGCGTCCCCTCGCCTTTGCCAGCCTTTCAGATCGCATTTGCTTTAAAGGGCTCGCCCGCATTATATTTAACCCCAGAGCACTGTGTGCACTGTGGACGATGTGGGAAACAGATAAAGGATACGCAATTTATGCCGAGTTCTACAACAAAAAGTATGAAAACAGACTATAGATTCTCTCAGAGTGTGGCTTAGGTTGATCGTGTTTATGTCTAATGTCAGTGATTTTGTGACCTGACTTCATAGGTCAATCAGTGCGCAGTAATTTCAACAGCATGTGTCGCCAGAATATCTTGCAGGGAACACAGCACCATGGCAATGTGTCACATCGCATCTTTCAACCCCTAATAATCACAGTGACAGGTTTTCATAACATGGAACAACATCTTTAATGCCATGCATTTACATGTTGCTGCAATGAGTGAGCAGGTAGGACCCTTAAGGAGACAGTGACCTTTGACCTTTCACGTACAACAATGTTTGTCCAACCAGTAGGCCTCATTGCAGTGCGTTCTGTGTATACAAAGGGGTATAACGAGAAGCTTTGTTGCCTCCCCCGGTCTTGCCTGAATACTCAATTAGAGTCACCAATATAATGTGAGAAATTAAAGTTGAGATGTGCTCAGAAGAGACTCATTTGTTTATATTAACTACTGACAATTCCCTGCCAGTTCCTGCTGAGAGATGAACGTACATTTTATTTCCGTGCTTTCAGAGAGACCTCCCGCAGTATGGTTAGTGACAGCTGGGTCAGGTCCCCACATATCGGGGACACAGCTGCCCTGCAGACATGTGCTCACACATACACACACACACACAAACACACTCCCATGCACCAGGCAAACAGGAACAGGAAAGCAGAGCATCTGAACAGCCTCGGAGCAGAAACATATGACCACATTTCTGTTGTCTGGCAAGAACCATGTATCTGCAAAAACATATTTCAGCAAAGAACAAAAGAACGCTTCTTTTCCTATTGTCCCCCATGTGTTTAACATACACGTTACTGTACTAGAGGTTTCAAAAGACCTGTAATGGCAATAAAAATCTTAACCTTCGGTCAGAAAACCATCATCTTTCGAAAAAAAAAAAAATGTGTTCAAAACATAACCAGCTTTGTCTCTGAATTTGCCAACAATTATGAACAGTATTTTGTGTTTATTTCCTTGGCTGCTGAACACGTCAGCATGTTTCAAATTGTTGCCCGAGGAATGCTTTTTACTCGAAATGAATCATCTTGTGTCAGTCACAACAATAGCTCCTTGACTAACTAACACAAGAACACAAGAAACTCAGACTCTCGTAGTAGTGCTATACTGCCTGTTCATGGCCCAGACCAGATGTTCTGATGTGTTGGTCATGTGCAACTTATTAAACAAGCAAAGCTGAATTCGGCTAAATACAGTATAATTTCACTGCTTTTCAGTTGCTTCTCATAAGCATTTTTCTATTGCATATATGCATAATACTATAGACAGTCCCGAAATGCCAAAGACCTGAATTTGCTTGTCTCTGTACCGTGCCAGTGCAGCAGAGGGATTATGCAAAGCCCACCACCATTCTGGTATAGATTAAAAGAAATTCATAAACCAATGAAACTGCAGAGCTTAATGTTGCAAATATTTACACTAGGGCAATGTTACTGAGGTTCATTTTAAATGTGATGCATACTGAATGACAAAGTGCTATAATGTCTCTATTAGACAGGGATGGAGTAACTGTTGCTGTTAAAATTTGTGCTATTCTGAATACAGACACTGTCTTTGAAAATGTATCACTTGGAGGGATTACTTTAAAGTGATGGAATGTAACTGAGTACATTTACTCAAGTACTTTACTTAAGTACAATATTAAAGCACATGTACTTAACTTGAGTATTTCCACATACGTAGCTTTATACTTCTACTTCACTACATTCTAGGGTTACATTTTGTACATTTTACTCCACTACATTAAGCTGTCAGGTTAACTTACTTTTCAGATAAAGATCACACAAAAAAAATACATGTAAAATGATTATGCATGTTTAGAAATAATTTAAAAAAGCAATAAAAAGTATTTAAAATTAGCATAATAGTGGGGCCATACTGCATAACTAGTACTTTAACTTTCAATACTTTAAGTCCATTTTTATGCCAGGTTTGAATGCAGGATTTTGACTTGTAATGGGGTAATTTCAGTGTGGTATTAGTACTTTTACTTCAGTATATTTTCAGTTGAGTTTGTTTGCCTGTTTGTCAGCAGGATAACTGAAAAACTACTGGCTACTGCTTTTAATAAGACTTGGTGGAAGCTTGTAGCATGGGCCACTGAGAACCCATTAATATTTGAGCGGATCCAAATCATCGGCCTTGGCAGAGGTCTGCACTCTAAAATGTATTTTAGGCACCCATAAACAGATCTTTTTTTTTTTTTTTAAGTGCAACAATTTGTACCAAGACAAATACGCTCAGCAAGATGATTTCGAGGTATTGAAAAAGTAATTCAAAGTATATAGAATATTTTTATTAATATCTCATTAAATGTTTATTTTAGGTCATGTTTACGTTTTTGTTTATATGGAATAAAAGTAATCCTGTCAGCTTTGCTATTATATAGTGTAAAATGTGAAACTAGCAACAAGTACTCCAAATTAGACAACAAAATATGTTTATGCCCTCAAGAACAAGACAGAAAGGTTTTTTTTTTTAACTGAAGCCTCTATTGGCAGGACAACA
This sequence comes from Serranus cabrilla, assembly GCA_903364295.1. Taxonomy (NCBI): domain Eukaryota; kingdom Metazoa; phylum Chordata; class Actinopteri; order Perciformes; family Serranidae; genus Serranus; species Serranus cabrilla. Next base: position 19,249 of record CAFUXE010000008.1, on the reverse strand, counting down.
TCATCTGTGTATGCTCCTCCAGACAGACCGTTACCTATTTATAGCTGGAATATGGATGAAAATACAGCATCATGTTTCACTGTTGTTTTTTAAAAAGAAAGGAAAATAGATGTAAAAAGTAAAAAGTTCCTGCTGATGATAATCACTCTCACTTTGTTGAGACTGAAGGAATTTGGGTTTTTCATGACAAAAAAAAGTGATGCGCAAGTTAGAGTGTCAGACCGAGGGCTTGTCTAAATGGTCCCCAAACAGAAGCTCAGAGGGCCATGAATCAACCATGAAGGATAATCAAATCAAATGCAAATGTGGTTTGTGTGAATTTTTTTTTCTGTTGCTGGTGCTTGATGCCCTGAGGGGCCCTGTCAGTTGTAAGAGGAGGGGCCGTACATAATGAGGGGTCACGCTTGAGGGGCCCTTTGTAAACATGGTGAGTGGGAGCCCTTTTCTTGGGGACAAGATTGTGGAATTAGTCCAAGACAAAGGGAGTTGTGAGCATGGGGCACCCTCATCCCCTTGCATGCACACACACACACACACACACACACGCACACACACCACACACACGCACACAACCATCCACCAACCACCTCCTATCACCTTTGTCCTGCTCATTCTCCATCCTTGTGCAAACCCCTTTCATTCTTAAGACTATGTGTATGTGTGTGTCTGGTCATGTGTGTGTGAGGCATCTAGCGAGGGGCCCCTGGGAGGTGAGTGGGGGCTCCCTGGCCTTTGGGGTGAAAACTGCATTTTGATATTGATATGCTGCAGCTGGACCTTACTGGAAATCTGGGAAAGGGCTCCAGAAATTGGCCCATAGCCAACAGGTACAGAACCATCTGTCAGTGCTTTTTGGCTAAAGTGATCATATTTAGGTGAATGTTGAAAGCGCTGCAATTCTTTAATTTTTTTTTTCTTTAGGAAAAAGTTGGCTGATCATGTGATATGTGTTTTCATCTTGTTTCTCAATCACATGGGCACAAATGAGAACTTCCAAAAGTGAACACAACTCTCCGTCTTTAGCTCTAAAGTGACATTCCTTATGAATATGCAGCTTTAACCTATATTTAACAGAAAGGATTCCAAGGTCAAACAGGCAGAGCATGTAAGTTTTAGCACCTGTGTAGATCTGCTTCTCTGAAACTGTCTTTGTCTCAAGTTTATACTTTCATGTTTTGCCTCAGGCGGCTTCTTATTCCCAGTGTTAAAGTATGGGTTAAACACAGGTCACAACTGAATCCAAATAGTAGACATTTTTTTAAATGTATTGTTTGAAGTCGACATTGTATTGTAATAGCTGCAGTCAAAGTGTTTGTGTAATCAAAGGCTTGGTTCATACAGTACTCATACAGAAAGTTTGGAGGGCACGTGGCCCATGTATGACTTATTATATTATTTAAACTGAGGTGGAGTCTGAACATGACAAAAACAATACACATACACAATATATAAAAAGCTCCTCAGAAAAGAAACTCCTTCTTCTCAGAAATGTTTTCTGGTTTGATTGATTTTTATTCATGGGACAATCATAAATCAAGATAATGACAAAGATTTAAAAAGAAAACTTTATTCACATACAGTTTTAAAAGCCACAAAACACACAATAAAGCTGCAGGCTTATTTCCACTGTAGTCCACCCTCAGACATTTTATAGCTTTTGGAAGTCACATCTGAGGGTGCTTTTGGCATCCATAGTGGTGGCTTGGTGTGTCATGCCCCCCAAGCAGAGGAAACCAGACAATATGTGAAAAATAGCTCCAAGCCTCCCACCTGTCTCTTAAACGTCATGGCAAGACGGTAATTTTAAGTGGGCAGGGTGATACAAAGTCAACAACAGGTTTCCTAAAACAGCTGAAGAAAACTGAACACAGTTGGAAAAGTTGAGGCAAGAGTTCATATTACTGTAAAGTCACGGGATCGTAAATTTGGCATTAGAACACATGGCCGTTGCTGTGAATATAGACATTGTTAAAGAAATGAAAATGGCCTTGACTTCTATATATACATACAGTATGAATAGGATGATTTCTGTATTTGGTTGCTTGTTTTGCAACGTATTAAGCCGAATCACGCAATAGGAAATACACATTACTCTCTTCTTTCCCAAAGAAAACAAGCTTTAGGGCCTGTAAAAATAATATTCTAACTTGTAAATGTGCCATGGAGCAAACTGAAAATCATAAATATTAAGAAAAGATAATTGAAACCATGATTTGCCTCATGTCTGAGCTCTGCAGTCTTTATTTACATGTCCTTGAGTTGCAAAACAGGCGCCTTCGTAAAGCTAAAAGCAACCAATTTATTTTGCATCCATCTAATATTTAGAGGGACCGTCTCTCATTTGGTTCATATAGCTAAACAAAAGCTGACTTTAACAACGTGGCTCGGGTGATTCACATGCAAAACAGAAGGCCTGCTTTCAGAGCCATGTGGAAGAAGGCTTGTGCGTAATTACAGAAGAGGGGTCTCAATAGCATCGTAATTGGAGGCAACGCCCCGGCCCAGAAAGGGGCCATGGGGCTCTAAACATGTTGAGAGGTTTATTGCAATGAGGTCCTCAGTCTACTACTCTTTAAAAACCACGGTGGAAGAGTGGGAAACAATGGTAGGTTAACATGATTGTGCTTGTGTGTTTGACTAGGCTTGGGAGCTCACTGTTGTCTTTTCTGCTGCACTCCCGGTGAGGGGGAAGTGAGGCGTACTGATGACAAAAGCGCCGGGTGCTTGGGAGCATAAAGGGGCTGGTTAATCACGGCCCTAAACTACAGGAAGTGTCTATTCAATGAAGCCTCAGGCAGCCAAGCAACGAGGCGATCTGGGCACTGGGATGGACTGGGGTTCAGAAGTGGGAAGGTGGCAGCAGAGGAGAAATTGAGTTATGACAGATTTACAGCACACAGGCTTTTAGGGTTGTTGTAGTGTACAGCTGACTTGCTTCAATTGCTGCCATATTTGTTTCGGCTATGTAGCATTACATATATTTCACTCTTCTTAGTTTGTTTATGGTAGAGATGATGGACAATGCAGTATGTGTGTTGGATCAATCCAATCACCAGAATAAATGTTGATATTTTTAACTTTGTGCATTAAAACCACCTCACTATGTTAAAGAACAGGGTTGGGTGGGACCAGGTTGAAACACCAGTTTTCCAGTTTAAAGTCATGAGTTGGTTGTCTTTTTAACATCACAATCCTTCATCACCAGAGCCAAGACAAACAAACAAAAGTTTGTTATAAAGAAGGCTGCAGTTTCTGTGAATTTAGGCTACAAAACCACTGACCTAGGTTTAGGGCAAAAAAATTCCTTTAAAGGCGTTATAAAAGAGTTTAAAAAGTGAATAAATGTATGGAAATAGCAGGAGTAGTTAAGAGGGTGACGTGAGCCACAGAAGTTACATAAACATGTGACATCCACCATTTAAACTCAACTTAGTCACTACTACGTCAGCAAGATGGCATCGGAGGACATTCTAAACTTAATTCTGAGTAATATTTTGCTGACTGTACAAATGCCTTAAAGTCCATCCACACGTGTTTGGGGTGGATGAATGAATCAACCAAACACAGGACTTTCACCCACTTGACAGCTGTTGGTGTCCAGTGTGAAACCAAAAGTCAACATTGACTTATTTACACAAAGTACTAATTTTACTTTTACTAAACATAAAAAAGTATTGCCTAAACTTTAACCATGTTTAAAATTAGAAACCAAGAGAAAATGTGCTTTCCTCAAGCACTGAGTGACAGAAATGCATTTTTCCTGCCCTCACCCTCACCCTTGAAATTTAAACATTATACATTTTCACTTCTTTTCATCTTTGCGTGCCACCGCAATAAAAAACACATGAGGACAGCAGAAGCCATTTAAGGCAAATGTTTATTATCCAGTTTGGGTGTGCACCCATCCTGACTAACTGCTAAACAGATTTTCTGTGCTGAAAACATATTAAAATATCTTTCTGATTCCGCCGGCTTGCACCAGAATTTGTGAGACTGAAAATAATGAATTGCCCATGCCTCACGTACACAAATGCATCTCTAATGAGTAGTGTCCTACTTGTTCAATTCATTACAGAGATTTTCTGATGCTTTCATCTTGTGCACATGCCTCTGTGTATAACTACAAACCTTGTGTGTCACATAAGTTGTCCATGCTGTGGGTGTGTGTATGTGCGTGTGAGTAAAGAGGGGGGGTTGGTAGTTTGTACACATCCGTATTATCTCTTGCTGCTCATCCGGCTGAGAAGCTGGCCTTAATTACAACTGTCTGCCTGAGTCACTAGCATGCTCCTCTCCCCATACAGATAGACAGCAACAACAGGCAGCATCTCAAAGGAAAGGCAAGAGTGGTTTCGCCTCGTAGCCGGAGGGCAACTTCTCCCTGCCAACGAGATACAAAGGTACCGTGGGCCCACATCCAAATAGATCCCTAGACCCTTTTCCCCTGGGCCTTGTTGACTTCCAATTGCTGTGCAGAGGCTGGAGTTTGGATGAGCTAAATCCATTGTTTATGTTTTTTTTGGCCTTTTGGTTAACTGGTTTTGTTCTACCATCTCTTTCTAGTCTGTTAAAATCGACTATATCAAATCAACTTTGAGCTTTGAAATGGTGGCTGAGGGACTGGTTTGGAATTAGGCTGTAAGTTTTCAGAGAATGTACCTCTATCTAATTCAGACAGTGATCATCCCAGAGGCGTTGTGCTATATCTTGTCTGCCTGCTTTGATAGAGTCTTCATGTGTAGGCAGTTTTTTTTTCCTCGACTCGCTCCCACCGCCTGAAATTGTCGACTCAAATGAAAAACTTTACATGGCAACTGACGGGGCTTCAATTAAACATCTGGAAAGACCAGGCACAGCCCAGCTTGGGTGGAAGGCGGGTTGAGGCTATAAATAAATTCCATACATTTTCTGTGGCCGGAGCCAACCCCAGCATGCAAAGAATTTCATTTGATGTTTCCATAAAGTTATAACAAGGCTTGGAGGACGGCCAAAAAAATCTTCTCGGTTTCACACTATTGACAGACTTCCTTAAGCACAATGTTTTAGTAGCTGGCTTCGGTCCACTAACAGCCAATAAGATCACTATAAAATGCCAAATCAAAGTCATCTGTGTTGATGAGTGTATATCCATACAGAATAACATGTATAGTCAAACATGGTTTGCTACAAAGCAACAGTCTGAAAGGTCTCTTCCACTTGCACAAGGCTAAGACCTATCATCACTGGCAATGTTTGGATAAATATTAAATTGGTTTATTGTTGCAAGCAAAACAATTTTGCATTTAACCTGCATTTGACCGGCACCACAATGAACGATAAATCATTTTATGATCTTTGGTCTATTGTCTGTTTGCAGCTGAGGTTATATTGTTCTGTCAACATGATCTGCAAACCACAAAATAAGTAATTTCCAAAACAACCCATACTGTGTATCAACAGCACAGACTGTCTGTCCTTTACCAGAGTCTTAATTCAACATAGACATAATTAATGAATGATTTTTTAAGTCCCCTTTTTTAAACTGCTTGCTGTTATGTCTTGTGTTGATATTTTAGACAACAGTAATGGATGCAGCAGGGAGTTAGCAACATGGCTTTCTGCTCATATTTGTTTTTCTTTTTATACATCACAGTTGCAGAAGGAATCAGAAGCAGGTTTAAATACACGAGAGAACTTTAATCAGGAAGATTTGTAATCTGATTTAAACATGTCATGCAGTGCGGTGGGCTGCTAAAACTGAAAAGGTGCTAATAAAAGTCTTCATTTTGGTACATATATACTATTATTTTATACATTTACAAATACATTTTCTATACTTGCCTATCCCAGAGTGACAAGTTGTTATAATAGCAAGACAGCATTTCAACTGTAAATTAAAGACAAAGTCGCATTTTTTGCCAGTTAGCGTTCTTCGGGATCACAGTGTTGTTATTGGCTATCTGGAGTCGAACTGTGAGCTAAGTGTGGACATAGTTGTTTGCTTGAACCAAAACAAAGGAGTACCGTTTGTGATGATAAATGTAGCTCAACTCGGTGAGAATAAAATAGTATTAGAAAGAAATAGTTCCTACATGAAACTCCTCACAACGAGGCCCTTGGATTATGTTGAGTAACTGGGTCATGATTTCTGGAAAGAGACATTGCTGTTGTGTTTTTCAGATTTATTTTTGGCACTTTGAGCACCAGCTGAGTGCTATCTATTTCCAATATAATCAAAGAGAAGCCAGAAATCTCCACAGCCGATATCTCCAATACTTGGCAACTCACACCAAACCATGCAGACTGATAAATAGCACTACAGGTAAGAGAGAAAATATGTATTTTAGATTTTTTTCAGGTAAACTGTTCTTTGAAAAGAGAGTAAGAGACATTTCTGAACAGTTCCACCAGAAAGACTGAGCCAAAGCACAGCTTGCAGGCAGGGAGTAGGAATATAGGACACTCCAGTTCTTCAGATTAGAAATGTGATTCTGAACACAAAATAGCATTACCAATGCCACCGTTCTGCAAGCCCAGCACCATGAGCCACTGATGCTGTGTTATTACTGCACAGGATGGAGTTCGTTCAGTCAGTCACCCGGTGTGAGGCGACGGCTGCCTTTGCTCGCCCGGCCGCGCCTCTGCTCCTCTCTCACTGCATTAGCAGCAGGGAGTCGACTCCCAAAGCCTGGAAAAGACACACTCCATTAAGTCTCCTACAGGACCCAGACACTGCTCAGATACATGACGAGGAACAAGGAAAAAAAATTAAAGAGAAAACCCAGCTCAGAGGAAACACTGTGTTTTTGTTGTAGACTTCTGGTGTGTGTGCAGTATAAACAAAAACCTCAATTATCACCATAGATGAGAAAGAGTGTGCTTCGGCCGATGTCAGTTTATATACTGAACTGTCAATAGACTTTAAGTGGAAAGCATGTGAGACGGCTTGTACGGCATGCTGACAGACAGACAGAAAGAAAAGGGAAGATAGAAAGGAGAAAGAAAGATAAGTTAAGAGTGTGCATGCATGTAGAGAATGTGCATTATAACATGTGTTGACAAAAAAAGATATGCCATGCATGTCTGCTTTTCTGTCTATTTCTGCATGTTTGCATTCACATGAATGCCCATTCTGTAATTGTGACTTCCTACATAAAAACATCTTGCATAAGATCAAAGCTGATTGAAGACATGCTACATTTAAATGTGCATGTGTTAACAATGTGACAAAGGACTACAGTCGGTTTCACCAATATCTGAAATAGCTACAGCGTGAGGAAATCAGCACAGAAGAATTGGTTGCGTATTTTTGGTGTCTCAGAGTGAGGAGATGAGATTTATCCTCTAATTCTGACTGAAGGCTTGGCGTCACCCATCTCTGTAGCTAATTGCATTACTGTGGTCTTTGCGGTTTCGAGTGTTGGCTGTGCACTTTTTAAAAGTTAAATAAAATACATGTCATTTTGTTATCACCAGACTCTTGTGATGTTTACAGAACAGGCGTTGTTGTTGATATTCTCTAAAAATATCCCTTTCTTATCCATTTACTTTGAAAATTGAGCGATATTAATTCCTAATGCTTTTACTGCCTCTTCCACTTCACACATATCCGAGTCCTTATTCTGTTTTGAACTCCTATTGTCATGCAGGAGTAAACGCAGCATCTTCATAATGACCGGAGTTGTGTGGATATTGATTTGTGGTATTTTACAGGAGGGACAGAGGCAGAGTCAACCTCTTCCTCATCACATGCGATGCATCAAAATAATTGGCAGCACCCAATTATCCTGTGATCCGTGTACAGGAGATCTGACGAGCTGCCTGAAAATGAATGTGTAATCAGGAAGCCTCGGGTATGAATCACAGATGTGTCACTGGCAGGTCAAACCGTTCACATAAAAATAAAATAGGATGGTGCATTTGGCAGAAAGATAAAAATATATAACGGAGATGGGAAATTGTTTCCACACTCTTCTAAACTGCTACATCCAAATTCAGCGCAGAGAAATAATTCACTGACAACAAGTGTTAGCTTACGTGACTTAATCAAGTGCAAAGCAACAGCAGTTATTTAACAGTCAATTACAACTGTGGCCATTCAGGCTTAAGACTCTACAAAGTCATGGAGCTGTGAAACAAGGAGCTGTTATACAAGAGCCACTTCATCGTCAGCAAAACTGAACAAAGGACATACAGAACAGATGGAATATCAAGACATTTAGGCTGCAATCCACTGTAATCACAATTTAATTTAACTTAGAGTGCAGTGAAATGTTTATTCAAGTAGGAATTCCAGGATCCATAGCCAGAGCTGGAGTCTGCCACTTTAGTTTCTGTAATAATATTGTAGCTGCATTTTTGTTTTCATTCATTTCAGTTATGCTTAATAGAAACATTTGTGAGCATGCTTACTAGCCTATTTCTGCTGTCTCTCTTTTACAGGGTTTCCTTTGGTTTCAGTGGTTTCCTAAAAAGTCTTAAATTGGATTTTTCAAGATTTAACCCTTCGAGCGGACATCCAAATGGACCCCCAGCTCTCCGTGAGGTCGTCGAACCACATGGATTTCTCCCAGGTAATCAGCACAGAACACGCTACATCACAGATAGTGACACCAATCAGTATAATAATAATAATAATAATAATAATAACTCAAATGACCTTGATTTGAAACATTTTTTAAAAATGCCTTTAAAAAGTCTTGTTATATCCCCCAATAACACTTAATGGTTGAAATGTTCAATTCCCAAGTATTTCAATGAGTGCCATATCATAATAGTTTCATATCCTCATTAATGGTGCTGATGTAGGCCCTATGTGCATGCTCAGACTTGCCCCACAGACACCAGTTCTCTTCGTGCATCAATGTTTTCCATGCAATGCAGATACATTGGGATGCAGAAATACACTCGGAATTATAGACTTCTGGCGTGCAATTAATTGCAGCATAGGTACAAGTGTTACACTGGAATTTAGAAAGACCAACTGGATTGTCACAATAGTGGACTGCTGTTTTACCGTTTCCGTAGAGGCAAGTGAACCTGGTGTCCTCAAGTTTTTTTCATAGCATCAGGGTGGGAAGTGACTTCAATAGATGATTTGAACTCTGCTGCTGGCTGTGTTTGTGAGGAGGAGAGGGTGAACAGAGTGCAGTACTACCAAGAACTTAAATCTACTTATGCCACTTATTATAAGGGATTTTGCTGTGCTGAAAGCAGAGAGTCTTGTTTAAGGACACTTTAGCAGGGCACATGTGCGTACACGACAACCTTTTGAATATAGTTCAAATGAGTTTAGTTAGATCTCAATGTGTGTAGCTGAAAAATGAAAAAAATCCAAATGGATAATGCTTGATGTATTAAAAAGGGATGCATTTTTATTGAGAAGCTAACAGGGGGACAAAACAGACAATAGCTCTGTGGCTTGCGTTACTATTTGAGGGCAACTGGAAACCACTGACCTTATCACATTGTGGTGCCAAAAACCTTTGACCTAGATGAGCTGCAGTGGCTCTTCTGACCTATTCCAATGATGGACAGTCAGAAAATCGGCATAAAGAAAGAATGTCGAAAGTCAAAACCTCCAAATGACACGAAACATCAAGAAAAATGTTCAAACACTTCATGGGGGAAGGACACTGTGATAGGTCAAGCTTGAGACAAAGCACTCAGAATGAATGCCTCCCAACCATGAAATGTCGTTGCTGTCAATCAGTGAGTGAATGAGATTTAAACTGGCACCGGCCATGTCACAAGGTGGCTTCTGTCTTTATGGAGTTTTCATCAGGCTGCTTCAAAAAGAAACAAATAGTGAGCGCTGTGACAGATTGTACGACTCACATAACAATCGCTCAAATTGTGTTGGCTTCTAAATGACAAACTAAATATATGAAGTGGTGTTGAGGGAATCATATCCGTCTCTTTGCATGTAGCATGATGTTCTCCAGAGTGACTTTTCAGTGCGTGAGCAGGTGTGGGCTTCTGTTGCTCAAATAAACTGGAGCTATATAAATAAATATGTGATCATGTGTGATTATAGAAAAGCTTCTATACCAATTAAGCTATGCTGTCATGCTTTCATCACACATTGGCCAATTAGCATTTGTAAATCATTCCGAGTGGATGATGTGACCTAGTTGGAGGACTGGATGTGTGGAGATTTTACATTAGGATAGGCTGACATTGTCAGCAGGATCAGGAATTGGGTAGAGGATAAAAAATGGTCTTGTACGCAGATAAAAATGGCTGTGAATGAGACAAAAACATCCCTGATGATAAGAAGTACTTCTTATTAGGAGTTGTTTTGAGTAAGTTGTAACTAGATTTATTAACATTAAGCACAGAGAGTGGAAAGAGCAGCATGAAAGTGGAAGATGTGTGGTATATAAAAACATATCAGATCTTAGGCATATAATTAAACAGCATATTTGTGAATATGTAGCAATATAATATTGTTTTATGGGACAATTTGAGTGCAAATTACTCTAAAAATCTGTTTAAATTAATATAAAAAGCACCAGGTTTTAAAAATTTACTTGTCTTTTGTGTAAATTATGTTCATCTTGCACTCAGTAAAATAAATAAAAAACAACCAAATTACTCTTAGGACAGAGAATTATTAATGCTGTTAGTTTATCTAAATGTTTTCCTGCTTGCCATCATCAGTTAAAATCAATAGTTTATGCTGAGCCCAGCAACTTAAACTTCCAGTGACCTTCACCGTTTTCACTGCACCATAGAATAAAAATTGACATCACTATTGGCAGAAAGTTACAGAAACCCTGTAAACAAGATATTCTATTTCAGAAAGACAAGAGAAGACACTAATGTGAGATTCTTGCTGCTTATTTTTCATCACTCTCAAAGTCATAACCGGTAGACTCAGCTCTTCAAGAAATAATTCATGTCCTGTGCTCCCTTCAGAGTGCCACCCTTCTCCCCCATATGTTCCTTTTCTACTTGCTTCTGTGATGAACTAAAAATTGCACCTGTCTACTTTTATTTAAAGCTCTTATTTTCTTACCTACCACTTCCTTATAGTTCAACATTCTAGCAAAAAAGGTAAATCTGTTGTCTGGTTGTTCTGTCTGTAACACAGTCCTAAGTAGAGGTTGTGTTTATTGTTGGAGATGTAGAAATAAAGCTTATTTCAAAGAAACACTCAACGAAAGTTACTAAGAGCCTCATCTGAAGGTTTTGACTCTAAATGTGTAGCCCAGTGGTTAACGCTAATATATTTAATACATCCTAATATCTACTGAGATCGCCATTGTGTGACCCCTCAGTCCGAAAACATAGAATTTTCTTCCAGCACATTATAAAAACCCATCTGAGATAAATGGCAAACTCTGAGTTGCAGCGCCAGGGAGGCAGAGGCTACATCGGCTTATGCTTGAGCGAGCATGTAGGCCATACGCCATGGATGCACCACACACCCTGAGGTGAGTGGAGCTGAGCGCTTTTTTTATATATATATACACGTCAAGCAAGCTTCACTGCATCCTTGTGACACAACCCCTGCCTCAGAGAGGAGTCAGCCCTGTGCTGAATAAAATAGGCCTCATATCAGCACGGAATATGGTAAATTGTTAGTGATAAAGATAAACAAGGAGGTGGAGATGTTTGTGCTGATAGGATTTTATTTCAACAAGTTTAATAAGTGCACAATGAGTTGGTAAATAGCCCTGGAATACATTAGGATACTATTATGTAAGATGGAATTTTGAAACTATTTGAAATTGTTGATGAATTACATTAAGATGTAGTTGTTTCTGAAACATACAGTATTTATGATATAATTTAGAACACATTTTCTACAATTTAGCATTAATTACTAGATGGACTAACAATTAATACGCTGAAATAAACACTGCGGTGCTACTTGTTCCTGAGTTTTGACATTACCTTCACCACAATTAATGGAAGCGAACAAAGAAAAAAAGGAATCAGTGTCAACACTGAAAAGCTAGTGTCCACTTCCTGAGTCTAAGTTGATTATTTTTTCTTGCTAGCTTCCATTTTCTGAGGTGAATACAAACCAAGAGGCAACTTCTGGGTCTAAAAAGTGAGGACATTGCAGAACTTGCATTCTTTTAAATGGCCAGCAGGGGGCAACTGCGCTGTTTTGGAATGTATAGAGGTCTATGAGAAAATCACCCCACTTCCTACTTGATTTGTTACCTAAATAAATATTTGATTGATTGCTAGTTTCAAGATTTCTTTATTATAGCTTGATGTTAGTTTTGTCAATTAAGGTCTTAAAACTGGCTTTTAAAACTGTGATACAAAACGGGAAAGAACTAACAAGCTGAACATTATGTGGGTTAGATGATAAAGGGGGGAAAGGGGGGGAACATTGTATGATATCCATCAGTAACACACCACAGAAGTTTGTCTATCCTGTCAGCATGAGAAACACCCACCTACTCCAAACTGGCATACTCATAGTACATAGTACAAGTACCAGCACCAGTTTAGAACCCACAACACCAACAATCAAACTGAACATATTGCGGGAGATGTGGTTTACTCTGTTGCTAGGTGATGTGACCTATCACATCTTTAGATGGGAATGGGCAAGCCAATCCCGCTTCCTTGTTAGAAATCCATGGTGAGATTAGATGTGAAATTTGAATATGAATAAGGATATCTGGGCTAATTATAACCCCTCATCCCGCTGCCTCGTCAGCACTAAGCGACGTTCAATGGAATCAAAAAACTCTGGGATGAGGGAAAGAGGAGGAGGACGAGGACGGAAGGGAGGAAAGGGAGAGAGGAAGAAAGGAGCGTGAAGGGAGGAGTCAAGAGATCAATCCCTAGTTTGGGATTACGTGTGCTCAGATAACATCCTCCACCCCACCCACTGCTTTCTTTCTGGGTGAGTGTTTCAAGGCTGCACCGAGTGATTCCCTAACCCGTCTACACACACATACACAAAAGCACCTTCACACACTCCACTCTGCACCCCCCCCATCCGCATAATGCTGCTGGCCAAGTTTACACCTAGCTCTGCCGCCACGGTCTCCAAATGCGATTACCGCTTATCTGAAGGAAGACCAAACTACCTTCATCATCGGGTTCATCATCGTCACATCCATATTCATGCTGTTCAAATCCCCTCCGGAGTAAAACTAAAGGGATTCAAGCACCTGAGAACACGGAGCGCTTAGCGGAGGAGGAAGGATTGCAGATTTCTCTATTGAGGTCACAGCGTCGTATGAAAGAGGCATTTGAAGACTTTTGTTGCACAAAGAGATTTTCACCACTGCAACAAAGTGACAGCTCCTTTCAATCACTGATTTACTGCACAAACTGCAGTATCTTTAAAATGAAGGAAGGTGATTAAAAGCCTTTGTCTGACAACCATTTCATTCTTTATATTTAACATCAGACTTGAGCATGAGTTATTTTCTAAATGGGTTGTTTTCAGGGCTTCATATTTTATGTAGCTTTCTGCCAACAGGGATGTGAATTTTCTCTGGTGCAGTGGAAAGAGAGGTCGCTGGGAGTTCAAGTTGGAGGATTTAGTAATGACAGAAGCCTCTTTTTTCTCACATGGAATCTGTAGCATTTCTGGGTTTTATAACTTCAGGAGGTTGTTTTAGGTGTTCACAAATAGAGGAGGTCTCCTATGTGTATTGAGCCTGATGGATTCCCAGTGGGAAGATTTCCAAACGTTACCTGAATGACAGTGTTCCCCTTGACTGCATTGGCAAAAGTAACAGAAATGTATTCAGGAGCAGCATTTTTATGTTTGGTGGATTTTTTTTCCACATGTTGAAAAAGTCCACAGAAACGTGTCTGTGTCCTACCTTGTGTGTTAATTCTCTTGTTACAATATATGCAATTTTTTTAAACCTTATTTTTGAGCAGTCAAATACCTAAAACAAAACCCAAACCATCATACCAACCTGATCTCACAAAATCACATAAAATGACCACGACTTAAGTCCATAATACAAATAATGAACAAACATTGAATGAAAAGGTGTGTCCAAACTTTTGAATAGTACTGTATATACACATATGTGGGCAGTGACATAAATTCTTAGGAAAACAAGCATGTTCAAGTTCAAGTTAAGTTATTTGTCATCTGTTGTTTCCCACAACCCAAGCTGTTACCACAAAAAAATGCAAATGCACAAAATGCAACACACGCACAAAAAACAGTGACTCCGACGTGCGTAACACTTATTGTGACTATATGACTAAGTGTGAGGTAAAATTGTTACTGTACTCATGACCTGTAACAAAAATATATTGTTAAAGATCTTAAAGCCACGAGTAAAAATGTAAAAGTAAAAGATTTCTCTTTAACTCTTTTATTCTTCCTCTTTTTTCTTACACTGCACATTCTTCTTGTTTCTTCACTACTACTATTTCCTATGCCGTGGCTACATCTCCTACTGTAACGAATGTTTCCCATCACCAGCCACAGAGGCCTACCTTCAAAACCACGGCCTCAACGGTTTCTTACCGCTTCCACCTCCTTGTTCACAATGAGTGTGTATGTGCGTGTGTGTGTGTGAGGGCTGTATACAGCACACAGCTGCCAAAAAGGCAGTCGAAACCTTGATAGCATCATCACACAGGAAAGAAGCTGGTGAGCTAGACACTAGCTGGCGCTGCTAAATGTGGAGGAAAGGGGAGAAGTGGGGTTAAGTGCTAATCTGTCTCTTTGTGGATAAAACAGATGTTCAGAAAGCATGGGAACTCTTCAAACTTCTCCACTGCGGCTTCTTTGTGGAGGTCAGGAGAGCAGCGTGCCCTTATACAAAGTTTGTTACCACTACTAATTAGCTTAGACGGATGCGCAGTATGCTAACCAAATGTTCACACATAAACTTCAGCTATCAAAGAGAAAATGAAGTTACAGCCAGAGTCTAGACTTAAAGAACATGCAACCGAAACACTTTCACACTGTTTGAAAAAGTTTTGGGTGATACAGGCTGCGTTTAATAGGTTCTTCACCAACAATGTTATCTCATGTTAAGATTTCTCCAGTGTAGCCAGATCAAAATTTAGTAGTTGACATTTTTTGAGCAGTTTAAACCAACAGTGGTAGAAGTAATAGAGAAAAGGGCATGGATCTTCTTTTTCGCGTCTCCATAAGAGGCACACCCACAGTTCTACTGCACGCTGATCATGATCAAGCCCCTGTGTTCACACAGTTGTTGTCACGCTTAGGTACAAGATTGAAGCTTGAACTATTTAGATTGTGCAAAATAACTTGAAGAGGCAGTAGGTTAGTCTGGTTTCGGGGCAGGTAGTTGAACTTCAAAAATTATTTACAAAAAGCGGTCCCCTGCGTGAAAGTCATGTATTTGTTTGACTCATCCATCCACCGCGTCTTCCTTTTATGGACTTTTCTTGCCCGTCACCTGACTTCTAGAGCCCTTGCTCTTATTGTAAAGTGACACACAAACAACAGCATGTTGTTCACCATTTAGTGATACAAGTATGTGCAATAATGCAGGTGCTGCAGGCAACACTAGACCTCAATACCTCAAACAGTGCTAGTAAATGAAACTACAATAGTGCATAATAGTTTCACAAGGTTATTGTAGCTTCTGCATGAAACAGCAAACTAAATAGAAACTGCAGGTAAATGTGACACTTTTATTAAAGAAATTAATACTCTGAAAATAGGAAAACATAAAGTACCAAACTATAAAAAGGTGCCTCTGAAAAAGTACAATGCTGCCTACCTCTAGCATCACGTGTTCGGGTCTGCTTTTAATTAATTCATCGGTTCATTAAGATGTAAACCTATTTGAGCCTGGAAGGCCAGTTGCATACACTGCATCTAATTGTTACATGCCTAGAGTTTGTATTTACATAATGCTAATTTGTATATACTATATCCAGTTTTTTGTGCTGCTTTTATATTTGAGTCTATAATGAAAATGTTCCCTTCCTTACCAAAGTCATCCAGACTTCTATCAAGTTTTAATAATTATCCCCAAGGGAATAGATGCATATCTGTACACAATCTAGTTTACCAATCAGCTTATCTAATATGCTGCAAGTGAACTTTGTTCACGCCCCGCATGTGCTGTCCCTGTCCCCACCACCCTACCCCTCCTCCCCATATCCCCTGCTCCACTCCTTTCATCACTCCACATCCACAGGGGAGATGTAAAGCTTTTGGAGTAAATCAAGGCTTTCTCCTTCATAAACGCCTGTGCAATTAACTTAGCTCGTTCTCCCACTGATTTACGGTGGCCATGTTGGAGACTGGAGTCAGCCAGGCCCTCTGGGTTTTCAAAAGAGAGGGGCTAGTTGGCTAACTTCCCTCTCTCTCTCTCTCTCTCTCTCTCTCTCTCTCTCTCTCTCTCTCTCACACACACACACAACTCACAAATTCAACCACAAACACTGTATGCACACACACAGACTCATTCACATCTGCTTCTCTGAAAAGAAAATGATGAGTGAATAGGAAGGAAAGAAAAGAGCAGCGAGTGAAACGATGAGGCATAATGGCAGAATGATTGGAAGCAGCAGTGCAGATTCATCTGACATCAGCCTTCTTACAAAGGTGTGTATTCATAGTCATAAAACATAACTAGAAAAGAGACTCAGAGTTTATATCTCTATTTAAAAACAAATTTACTGCCAATGACACTGCACAGTAAAAATAATTCTTCTCTGGATAAGCATTGTTGTAAAAACGACTGTCTTAAAATAACACAGAGACACATCTGCGAGGTCGATTCAAATCCTTCAAATACTGCAAACTGTTGTGGCGACAGAGTGCCATATGGGAGTGATGGTACTAACAATTTGGAAAAAACTAACCATGTCATTCTTCAAGTGGTTGGTACAAGTTGGAAAATCAGGGTTTATTGGTTGACCCAGAATTTTCCCACACAGACAGTCGTGGCCCCTCCCTTTGAGGAAACAACTGCCTTCCACAGACTTTGTGTGTCTTCATTACTCCCAAAATCTCCCTCTATCATTGAACTGTGAACATGTATGATGGTTAAATGCAACAAGTTCAGCTTGAATGGCGCCTGTATAGGGAACACCTGCAGTTTGGTGGTTTTCTGTCTTGAACCTTGGAACCTTGGTTTCATGAACTTTAAAGCTTTGCACTACATTGAAAAACCCAATGAACTCTGTAATATATGACTACATGGGAAATGCAGTGTGATTGCTTCTATCCTAACTGTAAAACATCAATTTTGTAGCTGTTTTTCATCAGCTGCTCCTATAAACTGTCTCTACTGCTCCCAAAATAAATGAATGCAGATGAGTGGAAGAGGTGCAACAAATTGCATTCAGTATTGGTTGTGATAAAAAAATACATTAGAAACACAAGCATTGTCACAAATGACAAAATATGAAAATCAATGGTCAATGATTTGCCCTTTTTCTTTTCGCCCCTGCCCTTCAAAAAGTCTGTACACGCCACTGCTTAAAATTGATTTATTATACTCCGTTGATTCATGTAGTAGTATAGTTTGTCCCTAAATGATAGAAAACACAATTTTATGAGCTTTCCAAAGTTTGAAAAAAAAAGTCATACTATATAGCATGTCGTTTTTTTTCCCTGAAAAAGATCAAATTTTTTAAAAAAGCACCAAATTCGCAGGATAGCTTTATTGGAGTCTACTGATGCGTGTCAGGGTGTTATCTTTTGAAAAATGACAGAAAAACACCATATTATGACATGTTTTTGTCAAAAGTGGTCAAATTCCTTAAAATGCCTAAAAATGCTTAAAATGTCCCAATTACAGTTTGTTGATGCATATTATAGCATAAAAAATCGAGAAATGACAGAAAAACACCATATTATGACGTGTCCAAAATCGGTCAAAAAAATAAAAAGTCATACTATAGCATGTCGTTTTTTTTCCCGAAAAAGATCACATTTTTTAAAAATGCACCAAACTCCCAAGATAGCTTTATTAGAGTCTGTTGATGCGTGTCAGGGTGAAACTTTTTGAAAAATGACAGAAAAACACCACATTGTGAGATGTCAAAAAATTGACGAAAAAGTCATACTATAGCATGTCGATTTTTTTTCATGAAAAGGTCATAAAATTTTAAAATGCCCCCAATTCATAGAGGAGCTTTATTAGAGTCTGTTGACACGTGTTATAATCTTTGGAAAAGGAACAGAAAACACAATTTTATGAGCTTTCTGAAAACTGAAAAAGTCATACGTCGATGTTAGCCAAAAGTGGTCAATTTTCAAAACGCTTAAAATGGACTATACTCTGTTCATACATTTAGCAGTTTAGTTTTTGACAGAAAATTTTTGCAGTTTTTGGAAAGCTCATAAAATTGTGTTTTCTGTCCCTTTTCCAAAGATTATACCATAAATCATACAATAGTATTACGATTTAAGTCGAAAAAGTTGAATTCTTAAAATGCTTAGAAATGCTTCAATTGTTCTTTTAATACTCTGTTGATAAATGTAGTAGGGCTGGGTTGTGTAGTGGTTAGCACTCTTGCCTCACAGCAAGAGGCTTGCCGGTTCGATCCTGGCCTGCAGCCCTTCTGTGTGGAGTTTGAATGTTTTCCCCGTGTGTGCGTGGGTTCTCTCCAGGTACCCACAGTCCAAAATCATGCAGCTTAGTTTTAATTGGTGCGTGAGTGAGTGTGTGTTAATGGTTGTCTGTCTATATGTGTCAGCCCTGCAATAGACTGGCGTCCTGTCCAGGGTGTACCCCGCCTCTCGCCCAATGCAGCTGGGAACGGCTGCAGCCCCTGTTAGGATTTATTGTAAGTAAGTCTGTAAGGTGCACACATAAATACAGCTTAAAATGCCAGGCCCAGACGAATGCTCTGTTTTCCTAACTAAGGTACTCTGCTATTCCCTATCAGGCTTATCAACCACAGAGAGGAACCAGACTGGACCAGTGAAGAAGAGACAGCGCTTTTACAACAGAGACACTCATGTTTGGAGAAGGACAAGTTATTCCTATAAATGGGTCCAGGGTTTGTGAGACGGGGCCGATTCTCAGAATGCCTACAGGAGAAAAAGATTGTCTGCTCTGATAGGGGACAGCTGACATGAGGCCCAGACATCTCTGTTGTACATTTTGACTCATTGTAATCAATAAATCGGTTGGCATACTGAGACCTGAAAGTTATGTATCCTCGTCTTCTTCTCCAGTCATCAACCAACATGCAAAGAGAGAAGTGGGAATGAGGTAATTAATGTTGTGAAATGGCCCAATTTTCATGGGAGTCGTTTTTTTTTTCCCGCAAATTTTCAACTTTCTTAAAAATGCACCAAATTCGCAGGATAGCTTTATTAGAG
>CAFUXE010000007.1:580774-623512 GCA_903364295.1 Serranus cabrilla | reverse complement strand
GTCTTTCTGTCCTTTTTCGTGCATTTTTAAAAAACTTGAAGTTTTTCGCTAAAAAAAACGACCTGCATTTTTAGGCCTTTTAAGGAATTTTAAAGTTTGACCACTTTTGATTAAAAAAAACACCATATTTGGAGTGTTTTTCTGTCCTTTTTCAAAAAGTTTCACCCTGACATGTATCAACAGACTCTAATAAAGCTATCCTGCGAATTTAGAGCTTTTTTTAATTTTATGACCTTTTTCGGGGAAAAATGACATGCTATAGTATGACTCTTTTTTCCCAAATTTTTGACATTTCATAATATTGTATCTTTGTTTCATTATTTGTAGATATGTCATAAGAGTTCTAGAGCATCTATCGACTATAATTGGAATATTTTTGGTCAATCTACATGTAATATTCTGTTTGAATGGAAGGATTTTCCTCACTTTGTAAAAATGTATCAGGCATTCAATACAAAGTCGTCTTATCATTTTTATTATAAAATATTACAGGTTGTCATAATAATTCAGTCAATTAACATCTTTAAATGACAATTCCAAATACAATATATGCAATTTTATCACATGATCAGAAAAGTGTGCAGTGTTTACAGATAAAGAAAACATGAGAGTGAAAACACTCATGTTCCTATATTGCTCCAGTTTCTTTTTTTGTTTAGTTCATTTATCCATAAGAGCTGCAAATTGGCGAGAAATTATTTTCATAATCAATCTGCTGAGTATTTTTTCAACTAACCATTATTATTTTTTCTATAAAACAACAGAAGACTTTGGAAAAGTCCCATCACAAGTTTCATCTCTGAATTGAAACAGTCCAAATCCCCGAATATTTAATTTACTATCATCTAAGATAGTGTCACTCTGGGAAAGATGCAAAAAACCTTCATAATAAAGTGAATCATGACTAGTTTCTATATTTTGGTTTGATTTATTTCTGCTACAGAAAATGGTGCAACCTATTTTTTAACCCTTGTGCCTCACCTTAAAAGCGTTAAAAGGACAAAATCCAGACAAGATATTACATATTCATATGGTTTTAGAACTTTCAGTGAATTAAATATTTTAACCAAAATCAGTCCTGAACATAACTCGCAGATATTAATTAACTTGCAGAATTAAAACATGAAAATATCAATTCATTGCGGTTATTGTGGGAACAAAACTGAATATTTTTCTGTATAATAATTTTTTTTTCATGATTAGCAACAACATAAAATTTGAAGCATTGCATTAATCATAAATAACTCTCATGGGAATGGGCAATAAAACTGATGGAAAACAGAAAAATATCCTGAATTATTCCCACCAGAAAGTGTCTCGATCTGTATAACTGTAATGGATCAAAAATGGTGGTTTCAATGGGTTTCAATGGGGCCGTTTTTGTCCTTGAGGGACTCAGTGTTGGTATTTTGGCTGCACAGATCCCAATCAAAATAATGTAATGTCCTCATGAGGCACAAGGGTTAACACAATTTTACATACTTCTGTACAGTCTTCACTTTGTTATTAACACGTATATTTTGACCTTGAGTGAGAAAAATGTCCCAGTATGATGATTTTAGCTGCAGATTACTCCTCCAGCAGCACCTGAGAAGCCTTTTCTTCCTACGGGCCTCTCTCTACCTGTCAACGCTCGCGCCGGCGGCCTCCGTCTTCACCTCGCGCTCCCTGAGCAGGTGGCGGATGGAGGAGTTCTGCGTGGACAGGGTGCTGGACAGCAGCGGCATCAGGCTCCGGAAGCCCTCCCGCAGCTCCTCCACGTGCTTCTCCAGGCTGTGGATGTGCGTGTCCAGCTCGCCCCGGCAGCCCTGCACCTCCGACAGCACGTCGTACATCAGGGCTTGCATCTGCGTCGGGGTTGATGTACATGGTGGTGCACGTGGTTTTCCATGAGGGGGAGAGAAAGAAAAGAAAGCCATCAGGGAATATTAGATGCTACTTTGCTGAGGTTTTGCCAGGTTGGGGTAGAAAATGGTGCGTTCACTTGCCTCTCTCACCTTGCAGAGGTCTACAAGTGCGCTACCCTGGTCCGCAAGGATCCTCTTCTCTATCTTCACCCGCCGCAGCCTGGGGACGACAGCACTTACTTTAGCTGGTAATATATTACTACTTTACTTCACCTACATCACCAATGAACAACCCATAAAAACAGATTTTTATAGACTCTGCTGGCTAGAAAGTCGTTCCAATATAAATTCTCTACAGTCTGGGGAATATGCAGATTGTTTTGGTTTTCACACTGAAAAAGAGACACAAAAAACTCAGTCAGTATATATATAAGTGTGCTGTCCATAGACACTAATCTCCCACAATGCATTGCACAAAGAAACTAATGGGTGGAGAGTGAAACAGCAATTAAAAGATTGGAAATTAAGACAAAAACTATTAAATCTTTAGAAAATATTGTCATGTCTCCCTGTCGTGATGACATTTTTAAGCCGTGCTGTGAATTTGTATTACATTTTTATGAATTACAATACAAAGACTTATTTAAATGTTTTTTATGACATTTAACAGAATGTTTTTTTTTTACATTTTATAACAAACTCTATTATGACTTTTTTTTAAAAACATTTTCTTTGGGACATCTTTATGACCTACTATTGTATGGAATTTTTTAAAATTATGTTTTTATGGCATATTATACTATCCAATTTATTAATGACAATATTTATGGCATACTATAATATGACAGCTTTGATTAAAAAGCTTATTTAGTATGTGTGTGTATGTATTTTTTATTATTTAAATCCATTAATAAGATGTAAAGCTACTATAATTTGGAATGAAAGTTGAATTAACAGTGTGAGGCACTAATGATGCACAGGTTATTATTATTATTATTATACATTACAGCATTGAGCACATGTAGCAGATAAAGTGTCTTACTGGTGGATGGCCAGCAGCAGCTTCCTCTGGTGCATGCGGACTCTGGTGTGGTCCTTCTCTCTTGACAGCTTAGTGTACTTGTAGATTAGCCAAGTCTCTCTCAGCACATTTGCTGCAGCAATTTTTATCTAGTGAAAGGATGTAGAAAAACACCCGGGAGAGTCATTTTATGTTTATGCACATGACCTGAAAGCTCTGTAATTTACTGCACACGCTGAACAACAGCAACATGATGCAGTTAACTGAGTGCACTGCAGGCATTCTGTCTCGTACTCAACTTTACACCGGATTCTTCAAAAACAAGACACAGAAATGCTCTCGTGGGGTGAGATAATGAAAACTCTTTGCTCATGCTGCTGGAGGATTCTGTGAACAGTTTGTACTGATTTATATTAAAGCAAGGTAAACATATCACTCTCTGCCCGCAGCTTTTTACCTGTTCTGATATTCTGATGTCAGTAAAAACAGTGGTGGAATGTAACTAAGTACATCTACTAGTAGTGCTACACTTTCTAGGTACTTGTACTTTACTTGAGTATTTCCATTTCATGTAACTTGTACTTTTTACTCCACTTCATTTAGCTGACAGCTGTAGTTACTTTTCAGGTCAAGATTTACTATTAAAAACCTAATAAATTCAAAGTCTTTTTTATTTATTTAACCTCATTACAGTATATTAAGTAGTTTAAATGAGCCCTATCCTGAGAGCACATACATGCATCAGTAATAATAATAATCCAATAATATATAAAACTAGAAAAGCACTCAGAGAGCGCAGACCTCCGCCAAGGCAATAGGGTCAGTTACGCAATACCAAACTGCACACCTGAAGGATTATATTGAAACCATGTATTTTGGGAGCAAACTGGCATTGAAATATTTCATCCACTAGATGGCAGCAGTTAGTGAAGGCAATACGGTCACTGATGCAATAATATAAATTTGCAATATAAACTCAAGATGGTGTTACGGATGACCGATCACCACCAAAATCTAATCACATGTTCCTTGTTACAATACACACGTTGTCCGAAAATTTAATCCAAATCCGTGCAGAACTTTTTGAGTTATTTTGTACACAGACAAACAAACAAACAGACAAAAGCCGGAGAAAACATGACCTCCTTGGCGAGGTAACAATGTAAGTAATGTTACTTTTGATACTTTAAGTACATTTTGATGCTGATACTTTTGTCCTTTACTTAAGTAAGTGTTGAATACTTGTTGTGGAGTAATTTCACTATGTCGTATTAGTACTTTTACTTAATTAAGGGACCTGAATACTTTTTTCCACCACTGAATAAAGGACACACACAGTGCACACAAAGAGCTGTCTATCCTGAGTAAAATGAGTTGATATCTGATGCACTACACTAAAAGCTGTAATAACAGGGCAAAAAAACTAATAATTCAGGTAAACTGAGGGAGATATTGGTACTCACCCTCTTGGAGATGTGCGAGTCCATCATGAAGTTGTGAACGTGCTTCTCTGCTCTGGTCAGCTCCAGCTTCCTGGCGACCACCGCCACCACCAGCACGGTGCAGCCAGCTCCCTGCGACAGACACTTTTATTAGGATGATTTAGAGTCAGAATGTCGCCACAGGGGGAAACCATCAAGCTGCTGTCTCACCATGATCCCGGTGAGGAGGCAGATGCTGCGGCCGCAGTACGTGTGAGGCACCACGTCTCCGTATCCGATGGACAGGAAGGTGACGGAGATCATCCACAGGGCCTCCATGTAGTTACTGCTCAGGTCCCTGTAGTTGTGGTGTCTGCAGGAATTTAAATAGGTATTAGATTGTTAGATTTTTCTGGTCTTAGATGCGGCTTTACTGGATTTATCTGACTGCTGCAGCTGAATAATAAATAACTGCTCGACTTTCATGTTACTGAGGATTTTTGACTTACTCGCTCTTCGTTTGCTTTGCTTTAATTAACACCAATATTCATGAAAAAGGGGTGAAAAATTTGATTTGTTGCTGCAGTAAAAACATTAAAGTAATTCTGTGAATCTGCCAATATCTGGATAATAATTAAATATATAATAAATAGTTCTACAGTTAGACAGAATCAGGCAAATTCTTTTAAATCACTTTTCAAAAACCTCTTTTTTCAAATAAGATTTGTATTAATTTTAGCACATTATAACAACAACAACAACAACAACAACAACAACAACAACAACAACAACAACAACAACAATAATAATAATAATAATAATAATAATAATAATAAAGACATTTCTTTTGAACATTTTTTATGTTATAACATTATTGGGTATTTTATTCTTTTATTTCTTTATTATTCTTATTGTTTGATTGATTTTTAAACCTCAGGGTTTAGTGCCAACATTGCTGATCTGTTTTATTTATTGTTTAAATTTTTTTTTACTTTATTTTATTTTATTTTCTGTATTACCCAAAGTGCCTGTTTACCTGAAGTCCTGGTAATGTAAATGCAGGTTCCACCATGTACAAAACGTTGTATCTTTGTTTTGAAGTGCTTTATGAATAAACTATTATATCAGACATCATCACAAACCTCTCACAGACGTGTAAGCCCCACGCTGCCACGATCCACAGAGAGACACTGAATATCATCAGCACCGTCCCGGGGTAGGTGGTCATTAGCGTTTTCCCCACAAAGCGAGTGTTGAAGTGAATCTAAAGATCACAAACAGGATGCATCTGCGTCATGATTTTGACAGTGGGGGCCTACTTAGCCAGACTATTTAGGATAGCACCTGTCAGATTATGATTATATAATACAGAGGAGATGAGGGATAAGAAAACTTGTTCTCAATCTGGCTTGATACATGGATAGTAGGTTTGGCATTGCGGTGGGGAGACAAAGGTCATTTTCATCACTCTTAAATAGCATTTATAAGGGAGGGGATTAGCCGGGTGCATATTATCAACTGTGGAAAAGAAAGCAGACAAGCAAAGGAGAGCCAGCGAGGGACATAATCAGCATGTGAAACCACTGGGATTCATGGGGGTGAAACTGTGATAGTCACACCTCAATTGTCACACCTCTACAGACCCCTCGGCCCACCTAGACGTAAGACATAAACAGATGTGCATGAAATGTTCGTAGAGGACGCCCAGCCCAAATCACTGACCAAAACATGAACTTTAAAATCCCATGAATCGTGTCCCTAAGCAGGTTTCTGCTCAGATTCTACATCAAAACAAACAAAGTGTTGTGATCTCAACACCCACCTTGTTGAGCGCTCCGATGCTGCGTGACGCCGTGTCAGTGAAGAGGCGGCTGTGCAGCATCATGGCGCGGCCCAGCAGGTAGAGCCGCAGGAACATGGGCAGAGCCAGCACGATCTCCAGCTCCGTCTCCGACAGGGTGAGGCGGCTCTTGGTGTGCTGGAAGGTCACCTCGAAGTACTCCATCAGACCCACCGGATACGGATGAATGGCCACCGCTGCCAGCTCCAGGGCCACCAGAGCCACACGATCGGTCGTCATGGCAATCCGCCAATCCTCCGCACCAATGTCATGAACGTAGAGCTGTCAAAGATGTCAGAAGAGTGAGTTACTGTGGATATAAGCATCTAAACTTCATCCAAGATAAACTTGGAGGGTTGGGAAATCTACCAATTTTACGAAACTTATTCCGCTTTCTTAGTCTTGGGAAGTTAAACTGCATACATGCATCCAGAGGGAGTCAATAAGATCAATCACTTCAAGTGAAACAACATGAGTCAGATGTTAGGAAATTTTTTTTAAAAGGGCAAACAAAGTTTCGCACAAGGATTTTCATTTTTTTCCCAACTTTCCTTTCAATTTTTGCTTCCTCTGCACAGTTTCACATTTTAAAATCCCTCAAATGAAACAGCCTGAGAATGAAAAATCACTTTTTGGTTTGGACACAATTGGATTTTGCTCAATTTTAGGAGGCCACCAGAAATAAAAGGTCAGAAATCACTGTTGTAGAAACTGTTGTGATTCCTGAGATTGTCTCTGGAGGAGACGTAACAAATCAAATTCCTGATTGCATAATCAGGACAGAGACGTTACCTGAACCTCGCAGCAGTGGTACGCTATGATGAGGCCCAGCAGGATGAGCGTGGAAACGCTGATGACGGACTTGAGTGCGAGGGAGTAGACGGAGCTCTGAGAGACACACACGCACAGATAAACACAGAAAATGACATCATTGTCATGCTGATGGCTGCTGAATCTATGTAATGTAATCTATGAAATGGCACCAGATATCCCCGCTAACCTTATAATCTTACATACATTTAGATAATCCATTTGCATGATGTAATGAACGTGATCTTATGGGCATATTGTGGATTTCCTGCAGTTAGTGGGAGATCAATTCTCATTCTGACAACAGATTATCTTGCACTGCACAGTTATAAAGACCATGTGGGGAAAAAGGGAAGTAAAACAAAAACTGTGAGCTGTGAACAACTCACAGGGTTTGTTTTTCTGAGATAAATGAAGTGAAAGTGTTGTTTGTTATGACTCAAAATGTGATTTCTCAGTCAGTAAGGGAGGAAAACGAGTGTTCTCGTGGGCTGTTTTCAGAAAAAGAATATAACTACACATTTTCTCAAAGGATTAGTCCGTGTGCTTTTCGTGTCTTCCTGACCTTGCTGTAGACGCTCCAGGAGAGCTCCGTCTCCATCACCATCATCAGCATCCCGAATATCCCCACCGCCAGGGCGCAGTCGTTCAGCCGCTGCCTCCTCAGAAACAGAGCCCTCCGGTGGACCAGCCGCCAGCCAATGTTGTGGGTCTTCCAGTACATGTCGTCCTTGGAGCCCTCCTTGTGCTTTGGGCTGGTCTGGGAGTTAGGGTTCGGGCTGGGACAGGGGCGCTCTGCTCCTGGCAGCAGGCCTTTGGCCTCCGTCAGGTCCTGGCGATGCTGGAACTCCTCATCGTGCGGCTGGAAGTCGTCGTCCTTGCTGGTGATGATGATCTCCGGGAGGCTCTGCCGGTCGTGCATCTCCAGAGACACGTTGCCTGAGATGCGGCGCCCCCTGCCCTCAATATCCTTGACCTCTAGGTGTGACCTGCAGGGCCCCTTATAGGGCGACCCGCAGGGAGACATGGGGACGTCAGTGAAAGACGTGATTTTCTCCTGGAGTCTGTGAGCTCCTGCGTTTTTGGCTTTGCACGGATGATTACGATCCTTGTGGGCTTGGTTTTGTCGGCTCCCCCCTGACCGCTTCTCACACTTCTTCTCTTTGCCTTTGTCTCCCCTCCTGTTGGAGCGAGGGGACGGCGTGACGTAAAGGTGGCCGTTGTATAAAGGTGTGGTGGCCATGGCC
The DNA here is from genome assembly GCA_903364295.1 of Serranus cabrilla. Taxonomy (NCBI): domain Eukaryota; kingdom Metazoa; phylum Chordata; class Actinopteri; order Perciformes; family Serranidae; genus Serranus; species Serranus cabrilla. Next base: position 615,326 of record CAFUXE010000007.1, on the reverse strand, counting down.
TGGGTTCTGTCCAGCCACACGGGGTGTTCGACGGAGGACTGGAGCGTGTGGTGGATCCCGCACTGAGGAGAGCAGGCCTGAGGCGGAGGAACTATCCTGGGCGGGAGGAGGGGACGCTGGTCCTCCACGTCGTCTCCGTCCACCACCGACAGGTTCATAGACGCGGAGTGCTCCATGGTGAGACGGTTTACAGGTGACAGATCACCAAATCTTTTCAATATGTTTAAACAGAGAAGATGAGAGAGACGGAGGACATGTGAGGTTTCACAGATCAGACAAAAGAAAAAAACATTAAAAATCATTATCATAGCAGCTTTGTCACTCCTGCTTAGTTTTATTCTTATCATCTAGTTTTTATCTGTAAACTGCATGAAAATCCAAACTGCAAAAAAAACATTAAAAAATTTAATTTAGTGTAATCTCAAAAATCATTTTCATTTCTACACAGCTCTTTTTTTTCTTACCTTTTCAAGCTGAAGGTTTTCCAGCCAGCGAGGAGGAAAAAGGCCCGCTCAACTCTTTTATCTGGATAAGTATTTCAGTGTTTTATGGTCCTGAAGGTCACATCTGCTCAGTCCCAAAAAGATCCTGCAAACAAATCCTGCTTGGCTGCAAAAACACGCCGCCTCTATCAGGAAGATGTTAACAAATTTTAAAAATTAAACTGCAAAAACGATTAAAGCTGCAAACGCCAATGAGCTCCGATGTGATCAGATCAAAACGTCCTCGATCCGCATGTATGAACTTTCCAGCAATCCATTAGCAGCCTCAGCATCCCAGAGCTCCTCCCATAGATTCAAGCAGAGGTTGTGAACTTTCTCCAGCGCATTACGACATGCGAGGTAAATACCTCTGGATATCCATTACATATTCCAGCATTTATTCCCTTGTTTGGCCGTGTACGATTGTCCACCATCAGGGCATCTTCCTTAAAGCTGGAGGGGCTTAATGACTGCAAAGTCTCTAAGTTGCAGATGTTGCATTGAGCAAACGCAAAGAATGAGTCATCTGTCCCTTTTTTTTTTTTTTTAGCCGGGATTGGCAGATTTCCTCCTCCCTAAGTGTGTGTGTGTGTGTGTGTGGGTGGGGACATCTGCTTATACATGGGTGCCCCGGTGTCAAAAAAATCATCCTGAAATCATTCTGTCGTCCCTGATAATAAGAAATGCGATTATATCACCCTTCATTTGTAACTTTAACGACTGCTGCTGTCGATATTGTTGCAAATGCATGACACAAACTTTTTAAAATAAATAAATAAATCTAATCTTCAAAAGAGAATAACGCTCCTCAATATCAATCCATTCAGATTAGCATGGCAGATTAATCAAGTGAGACAGGAATCTGATACTTATGAGCTTATGAAATATCAAATATGTCACTCCTTAAGCGAACAATATGCACAGAGCGGGGCGGCGCATTAAGCATTAAAGTCATAACAATGACATTCAGCATCATTTATTTATCTAAATCCTGGTGACAGATGGGTCTACAGATAACAGAGCTCCCTCCAAATGGAAAGACCTAAGGAGCAAAGGGGTGGGCGGAGCGCATCCGGATAGTAGCAGGATAACGGGAAGTGTTATCTAATCTGAAGACAACATGTATTTAAAGACGGATAGAGGGTGAAGGAGGGCGTGGGGGGACGTGGGTGTGCACAGGTGGGAGACTGATCAGACTGTCAGACTTCCCTCCAGATGTAAAATAGATTAATTATGTTAAACTACTATGTTCTACTCGGAGACTTAGCCAGATGCTGCTGTCTGGGTTTTTGTTTTTATATTCAGCGGGCAGGAAGCTCCCAACTGTCTGTGTCTCATCACCACAAACAGATCTGATCTACAAACACAGAGCAGAACTCCTTGCAGAGATCCTAAAAATATGACCGGCAGAAGCAAGAGTCACTCTGCTGCTGCGATAAAGACTCCGAATGTTCGTAAAATAACAAGATGCTGAAAGGATATATGCACATCTGCAGGGCATCAAATTAATTCAAGCCTCCAGCCAAGTGCTTGTAAATCCTGGCCGATGTAGCTGGAAGCTAAGTATGTAATTCTTCTTGCCTCTGTGGCCCGCAGCCAGCACGTTTTCAATTAGTCTCTTCCATTGCATTTCATCCTTTGGCTGCTAAGAAAGTAAAATTAAACTGGGATATTTTGTCCACTAATTGCTGTGGCTGGTAAATGGCAGATCTGCTTCATGCCCTGAATCTTCAGTGCGTGTCAGTTTCATCCTGTGGTCCGGATATTAATTGCTTCAGTCTGATCTGTTGGGACACATTGGCCAACAGATAAATAAGTCACATTACTATGCAAACAGAATTAAGAATTGTTTGTGTTTTAAAGGTCAAAGTCCCGATTTGGATTAAAGAAAGTGTTTGACATTTTGGGAAATGTCCTTAGTTGCAGAGGGTTAGATAAGAAAAATCTCTCTCTGCCCAGTTTGTGTCCGTCAGAGATAAGCTTTGAAAACAACAATGAAACCATTTTATAAACTGTTTAAACAAGTTCTTAACCTCTTCCACACCAGCACCTCCTATTTTCTCTTGTTATGGAGGGCGGGGGGTCTGTATGGAGGGACGGGAGGTCAGCAGTGGATGTCCCATAGAAGAGCTGTGCAGCATCTCAAAGCTGGAAACATCAAGATTCATTTAAGATGCAGCTCAGCACCGTTCACTCTCTGTCAAACATTGTGTTTATGCAACTATTTAAATGGTAAAAGTTTAGGCTTAGAAGTGTTTGAACACTATGATGGAAGTATATGAAGGTCATTCTCATGATCCATGTGTGGGAATTATATCCCGTAAGTTGTAGCAGCAAGTTTTGGGGTGATGTCACTTATTAAATGTGCTATATTTGGCCTTTTTTGCAACTTGAGAACTGACAGAAAATGGTCAAAATTCTGTGATTTGGTATCAAAAACCTTTGACATTTTGGAGATTTCTGCAAAAACTGAATTTTTTTTTGGCAATTGACAAATCACAAGCACCCAGGAAACCCATATATGTCCTCTGAATACAGCTTGGATTGTCCTCGATGTCACAACATTTTACACAGTGAGGTCAAGATTGAAAAACGGTCTCACTAAAATGAAAAACTACTCTGACCACTGAGTTACATCGTCACATATGAAAATAATTAAGGCTCATTGAATCAACAAGAGTTTCAGCTTAACGGTGATATGAGATTTAAACAATTCCAAGACTATTTAGAGAGTATCTAGAAATATTCAATGTAATAGGTGAAAATAACACGTTCAAACCTGTTTTCAGTGTTGGCCATTATTAGGGTTGTTCCTTGTTTTCGGGTTGTGAGAGGGTTAATGTAGTTCAAGTATCTCAGGGTCTTATTCAAGAGGGGGAAGTGGAACGACTGGACAGTTTGGTGAACCAGGCCAGAGGAGCCAGAAGGCAAAGCTCTCAATTTTCAAGTCCATCTACATTCCTTCCCTCATCTTTGGCCATGAACTCTGTGTAGTGACAGAAAGCACAAGACTGCACCTACAGATAGCTGAAACGAGTTTCCTCTGTGGGGTGAGGAGGCTCAGTGTGGAGCCCATCCTCCTGTTTGGGCATCTGAACTGAATGTGTCTCCATCAGGCCTCCCGGTCAAGGTTTTTCCGGACACATCTGACCTGGAGGAGATACAGAAACGCTGAGGAGATTATTTATCACATCTGGCCTCAGGGTTCACCAGGAAGAGCTTGACATGTTTCTTGGGAGAGAGACGTCTGGAAGACTTTGCGGCCTGGATAACTGGATGTAAAGATGGATATTTAGGGTTCCGTCTCATCAACAATATTACAGAAGTATGATGTTAAATTGGTGGGGTTTTCTTTTAAGCTTTCACTCCTTAAAAATGTATCAGATAACAGTCTACTCTTGCTCCAGGGCTTGCTGGGGGCAGAATCTAAGTGCCTATTAGAAGAGGACTTCATCTACTCAACTTCATTCAAGACAAAAAAGGCCAATCGGACAAATCAGACGTCACAGCCGAGTGGATGTATGTGCCCGTTTTGTCGATAACACCCTATTAAGTGGAGGGGACGTGTCAGCGCGGGAGAGGGCCTAATCCAATCAGCCGAGTAATTAAAAACACACAGCGCAGCAGCCCTGATGGCTGATGGCTGCACTGTCAGGGACGCATTCAGCATTTAGCACAGAGACGGATGAGCTGGAGTCAGAGCGATGGCCGTCTACGCTGCTGTGCAATTAGAATCACAATCAGGATCAGCAAAATAAAAATAAAAAAAAATCAGAGTGATCTGTGGCAACACATAATGTTGGTAATCCTCACTGTCCTCCTCCAGCTGCCGTCATCATTGATATGGCTTTAATCCACACCCTCCTCATTGTTTTTATTCAGCCGCCTATATTGTTTCTTAATTAGTCTCTTTACAGCGTTGGCTCTCATCACCTTCTCGTTTCATTTCGCCCGGTTTCTTCCTCGTTAATTAACACCTTCAGCTCCCTCCTCCTGCCAGAGCTGCTGAGCTGCAGCCAGCGTGCAGTTGGGAAACAAACCGCCAGATGTCACCCACGCCTCAGTGCCTCCAATCTGTATTTTTATGAAGCCTAATGAATTTTTGTTTTTGGCACTGTGTCACACTGGTGCTTGGCGCATAACAGCACGAGAAGCTTCTTTTTTTTTCCTCCTCTTCTTTCACGAGATGAACTCAAAGTCAATCTTGCACACGTTTGAGCGGCGGTGTTGCCAGCAGGATGCAGCAGAAACAGCAGCAACAGGACGCGTCTCGTCCGATGATACACTGCTGATGCACGTTGTGTGTCCTCGCTCCACGCTTGATGCAGTTTTCTCTGCTTTAACTGGTGACTTCGCCATCCTTCTTTCCGCCTCCGAGGGCCACTCTCCATCCTCTGTGTGCATCCGAGCATGAATCTGTAGCTCGGGAGCGCTCGGGGTGTGTGACAGGCTGCCTGGGAGAGGGGTAATTCCGAAGGGCAGTAGAAGTAATAGGGTAATCTATTATACAGTCCAACTCTTTCTTCCTCCCCCCCTCTCCTCCTCCCCCCTTCTCTCTCCCAGTCTTTCGGTTTCTCGCTGCCTCTGCCCTTGCATCAGCATTTCGTGAGGACAAATGAGAAGTAGAGTTTAACTATGCACATTCCCCATGCCCTCCTGCAGAGCCCAGCACTTTCGCAATTAAACTGAAGTCCATCTGCCCCTATGATTCAAAGCTCACCCCCCGCTGAGTGGGGGCAGCCCACACACACACGCACACACACGCACAGTCCCAGTCCAGCAGTGCGTGACGGTTACCACTGTGGTGTGTTATCATATGTGTAACCAGCTGCCATATATTTTTGATACATGTCGTGCTACACATGTTAATCAGGCAGAACACACACACACACAGTGGGACATCTGGGAGACAGAGGATGTATGAGAGGTTTTACCAAGTGATCATTCTTTTACAATTCCCTCTTTTAAATGCAGAGATGAGCTTATTTTTGTCCCTACTTTCTGCGCAAAATAATATCACAAATTTTTCCCTCTTTGCTGCATTTAATGGCTCCCCTTCTTCTCTCTATGAGGCATCACTGAGGAGCCTGACTGATTTATTGGTCGGCCAGTTTTATCAGCCACTAGTGGCCTATCACAGACTTACTGGTATCTAATGGTAGCAGGATATATGTAGTCCGATATGTGTGATATAAAAACCCTTTTTACGATTTAATGGTGTAAGCTATATTTTTTTTTTATTTACTTAAATGGACAGCAGTTGACGGACAGTGAATACACTGTACTGATGTTTTTTTAATTTTTAATTTTTAATTTATACTATTATCAGCAATGGACTGATACTGAAGCGAGTACTGGTGTTTATTTAGATATTAATTCTTTCATTTCTTGGCTTTCATTTGTAGAATTGGTTGACAATGTAAAACAGTGTTTGTATAATGTTTAAAAGGTTACATTTTTAATAAGTTATCTGTTTAAGACAACAGTCTGCTGAGTACCTTTGCACACAGTCATATCGGTGCACAATCCACATAGAAAAGATCTATTTTCATCCCAGCTCAAATATTCACTAAATCAGCTGCCGTATATGTAAAAAAATGTTCCCCTCTAAAATTGGTATCAGTCTCAGTTTGACTCTGCTGACCTGTTTGTGACGCCTGTTTTCCCACTTTCTTTCTCTCTGTCTGGATTCCTTTCCCGTATCACACTCTTTGCAATTAATTCTCCATTAGCGTTTAAAATTGTGCGCATCATCTGTTTCTAATGTCTTTAAAAAGGTCAACTTGTGGCAACAGACCAATTAAAACCTCCCTCCTCCACCTCCGGCTGCATCCTCAGCCCCCTTTCACCCCCATCACTGACATTTTTCCTCTCTTGTGCTCTCCATTTTAGTCCCACCTCCCTGAGAGACAAGGAGACGGAGAGGGAGAGAGAGAGAGAGAGAGCCCACAGCCACCATCTCCTCCTCCTCCTCCTGCACTCCCTCTCTCCCGGCACACGCTCTCACTCCTTCTCTCTGATGCCGACTGGATGCAGACCGGGGGATTTCCAGCAGCTTCCTGAGTCCATCCTCCCTCCCTCGCCTCCCTCCCTCCCTCCTCCTCCTCTTCCTCCACCTTCAGCATCCGGAGCTTCTCCTCTTCTGCCTCCTCTTTTCTCCTGCTCCTCAGCACCAGGATGTGGCACTCGGTGGCTCTGCTCCTCTCTGGATTCTCCGCTTTGATCCACGGTGAGCCTGAAATCCTCTCCCTCTCTTCCTCTCTCTCTCTCTGTCTTTCTCTCTGGTTTCGGGGATCACAATTGCAGCAGCGGCACTTTAGTCTCAAAGTGCCAATTTATGGGGAATTCAGGGGTTGGATTTGTCCTGTTGATGCTGATATTTGAAGTATTTGCTGGAATAAGAATTAAAAATAGGGGAGGGAAGAACTCCAGGAGAAGAAAAGTGAGAATGTGGCTCACCTGTTTGCTTTCCTGTTTACATTTCTGGGATTTTTGTGTCTTTATGCTTGTGGATGTACACGCTGAGTTGACCTGAGGGTTGGACGCCTCCACATGACACGTTTAAACAGGCAGATTGATTCTGTGCAGCGAGGCAGATGACAGAAACAGTACGTCCAAGAATCTGCCTCCTCCTCGCTTTTCTATGTGCATGACAGGGGGGATCTCACCTCCACAGGAAGCAGGTCACAGATCAGTTGAATGTGCTCGTATGTGCTCTCCCATATCGCCTTCTCCTGTTGTGTTGTGGACGCGTTACTGCAGCCGAGCTGACGGGGCTCCGAGCAGCAGAAGTGAATCTAAAAGGCTGACAGTTTGATGACAGAGCTGAGAGGAGAGCGGGCGAACTTTCCCTACAGGCACGAGTAGCGGCAGTGAAATGCTTCTCAGATTGTTTGTGTTTTCAAGAATATAGTTTCAGATCAGAGAGTCGAGCAGAGAAAAGACATGTACAGAAAAAGTTTCACACTATGCTGTAGTGTACGGCTGCAGACCGGGGTTCAAAGAGGCTAGATTTAAGGAAACATCCAGGGCTTTTCCATCACTTTGCTTCACATGAAACCATCTTTCAGCACCATGATTGTCTGAACATTTCTGCCGCCGCTCCACTGGGACTTAAACCTGTTATGTTCTTAGCACCAGAGCCCCTTGAACCCTGAAATCCCCCACAAATAAGCTTCAAAGTGAGAAACAAAAGGCATCCAGCACACTGTTTCGACAACATCTCACATACAGTGTGTTCTGCATCTGCTTCTCCAGCACTTTATCGAGGTTATATAACACCAGACTGAGTGAAATCTACGAATCCGGGACCTCATTTTTTAATTGCTATGCTGTTGCACCAAACAGAGGAATCCTGGATGTTTCGAGCATCGTTTTCTCAAATTAATTCCCAGTGCTTCAAATTCAAACCTCTGGATATCAACTAGAATATTAAATAATGCATCATGAAAATGAAATCGTTGCAATATAGGAGAAACTATAGACACAAAACGTCCTTTACATTTTAAACTGCCCACTTGTGATTCACACTACAGACTGCTTACACTCCCTCCAAGTCCAGCCAATTAGTCTATAAACATCTCTATTCGACATTTTTTGTGTATTACATCTGAGCAGTTCAAACCAACCTAATTACGCCTTCATTAGAGCCAATTATGTCCTAATAAGGTTTCCCACTATTTCTAATTAGATTACTTTTTGTTTACTGACTGCTCTGCTCTCTCTCACCGGCTCTTTCTCCTGTTCCTTGATTTCCATCTGCATTTTTTAATATTAATGTGAAAATATTTTAATCTGACTGAGGAGCAGGACCTCGCCTCCATGTTTCATTATAGAAAACATAAGATAAGTGTGACTGATGTTAAAAAAAAAAAGGATCGTTTTTAGACATTTCTGCTAATTTCATCAGAAAATCCCGTTTCTCTCTCTTTTCTCTATCGCTTATCTTTTTAAGTCTTGTATCGGGTATTTATAGATAAGGAAGTTCAGTTCCTGAGGGCTAAATCTTCTGATTTGATCAGCAACATGTTTTTTTTTTTCTTCTATTTTCAGCATCAGTCTCTAAACTCCAACCCCAGAGTCTCATTTGATTCCTTCGTGAGGTTTTTCTTGGAGGTTTTTCCACAAAGACTGAAGTCATTTTTATTAATTTCACAGGAAACTTAATCAGACCTTTTTAATGCGCCCTACATGAACAGACTTTTAATAGATATGGGTTTTTATTATGCTACTCGATGGGACTTGCCCTTACAAATTTAATTTGTATCGTTTTTTTGTGGCTCTGCAGTGTCCCAGCAGGGTCCCCACCAGAGGAACCTGCTGAAGAACCTGCTGAAGGACTACAACCGCATGGAGCGCCCGGTGGGCAACGACTCGCACCCGCTCACCGTCGTCTTCTCCCTCAGCATGATACAGATCATGGACGTGGTAGGTCCATCCTGTTTGCTGCTGTGTGACAAACATATTTCTACTATAAAAGTATGATGTTTTTAATCTGTGTTACGTTGTTGTTGTTATTTGTTATTTCTTTCCTTGGACAACAATAAGATTTTTTTGGCCTCTAGTATTGTTTTGTTCATAAATATGGAAATTAGCTTGACAAAAGAGAATTAAAGTCATAATTTGGTGCCAAGTTTGCTACTTTGTTCATAACAATGCTGACAGGAGGATTTTTAAAAAAAAATATCTGTGGATTTCTGTGGAGCTAAAATGGTTTGTTTTGTTGTAATCTTTAAACATGAGAGAAAAAAATTTTTACACTTTGATTTTTAAAGAAAAGAAATGCTAAAAATGCTTTAAACGTCTTGCAGGATGAGAAGAACCAGGTGCTCACCTCCAACATGTGGCTGCGGATGGTAAGGATGAAGGAACTTGCTGCTTTTTTTACGGCTTGTGGCGACTTATGTGTAGCTGTTTCTAAACAGTAAGCAAATATACAAAAGTAATATTTAGCTTGAATGGTTTGATTTATGTCTGTGATTTATTCTATGACATCTAAAGTGGAAAGAGATAAAGCAGCTTGTCAGTGCTGCTGCTCTCTGGGACTCAGGCTGTTTGTGTCCGTGTGTTAAAGAGTTGGTTCGACCACTATCTGCAGTGGAACCAGAGCGAACATCCAGGAGTGAAGAACCTGCGCTTCACCACAGACCAGGTGTGGACCCCAGACATCCTGCTCTACAACAGGTAAAACACGCATAAGCTCCCTAAAACACACACACACACGCTTCATGTATACACATTATATTCCAACAAGTAGTGTCACTCCCTCCCCTGTCCTTCCTCAGTGCAGATGACGACTTTGACTCCACCTTTAAGACAAATGTTCTGGTGAACTCCAGCGGCTACGCCGAGTATCTGCCTCCAGGTGAGACTCTTGTTTTTCATTCATTCATGCTTTCTTTCCTCTCACTTCGTCATCTCCCTGTGGTGCAATAGCAGCATTTCACTCTGCAATGTCTCCACTGTTTGTACATTTGATATTAATATTTTATCAGTATAAACAGCATCTTTTACTCGCTGGTTACAGACTCCCAGCGCTGTGAGTAACACCTATAAATAGGAGGCACTTACTCCCTCCGTTTCCCGCCTTAGCCCCAAACGCGGGAGGCGTGCGAGTGTGAAAGTAACGGCTCCTCTGGGTTTCCACGGGTCTTTACTTTGTATTTTCTCAGTCGTTTCTCTATACACCAGATTACAGCGAGCTGAGATTGGATCCCAGGTGTTAGCGGGGGCTGAGTTGAAATGGCTTTCTGAAGTTAAAGTCGAGGGCTGCGAGCTCAGAGAGCCACCCTATCAATTCTATTCAGCAGCCATGTTTATTAATAGGCTGCTGCTGAATGTAAATACAGCTCCCTAATGCTGCAATTTGGAACAGAGCCAATTAGGGAAAGAATAAAAAAAACATGGCGCTGTGCTTTGGTAGAATAAAAGAGGTTTTACTATGATGAGAAAGAGAACAGGGAGAGTAAATAGAGAAACGTGGAGGATAAAAACGAAAAAGAACAAGCTTCTTTTCAGACTCCCTCACACGAGCTCGGTTGCACTTCCTGAGGTTGTTTTTGGGCCGTTATTGTCAGTAAATAAAAGACAACAGGTCTGTGGGTGGCAGGGACGGAGCAGGAGCCTGACACACGGTAAATAATTCAAAGGCGGAGGATCTCAGGTGTCGGCTGCACACCATCATTTGCAGAAAAAAACCCTCTCGGAGCTGCAGAGTTAAACGGGTTATGTTTGGGTTTAATGCTATAACAGGAGATAAGGGCGTAACAGAGGTTTTAGCTCATATCTTGATTGGGTGACATTTGCAAAACGGGGGAAATCGTGTCTCCGGGTCTTGTAATGCCTGCTCGGGAAGTGATTTCCGGAGTGATGGAGCTGTATTTTGGGAGCTGTGCGGCTGGAGATTATTCCAAGCTGCAGAAAAAATCCAGGTGTCACGTTTGTGAGCGTTGCTTCAAGGTTACTGGATATCTGAGAGAGGCAGGGTACAAAATTACACTTTGAATGAAGGATCAGTGAAGAGCAGCAGATGGAGCTGCTTTTACCTGATCAGTGTAATTTAGAGTTTAGCGCCTCAGAAGCTGATAGCAGGAGTAATTATAAAGACATCCTCCCCGTGAAGAGAGGGCAAGAAGTTGGTGTCAGTAACTGGATCTGAGAGCACAGGGACTGCTTCAAGAGAAAATTTATAGCCGCTACTTAATTTGATGTCATTTTTGTGATCAACCTCTGCTTTGAAACCGGCCTTCAACCTGCTAACCTCCTTTCTCCAAACTCCCTTTCACTCCGCTCTGAGGGCTGATTTGCATGCCTCATAATGAACGTCTTTGAGGGCTGTAAGGCTTCATTGACATTTCGGTTCTGCGAGCGTCTCGACGTCTCAACAAGGCTTGATTCGTTTATTTCAGTAATTACTTTACGGGCTTGCCAGCGACCACTGCGAGGATCATTGGGATTCTTCATTTTCGGGCTGGACACCAGCGTGCATACGGGTCTTTGTCTGAGGTTTTGTGCTCGTGTGCGCCCACGCATATGCATGTGAGTGCATTTATTTTGCATAATAAAGTGGTAGTCTGATTAGAGCACAGTGCACAATCTAATTTCTCCGTGTCGCTGTTGATGTTTCCCTCTCTGGCCTGTGTGTGCAGGCAGAGTGCAGCGTTTGTTTGCAGAATATCTAAAAACCTGCAAGTGACAATTCTGCTGCCAGGTTGTTTTTTTTATACACGTTTCTTTGACGGAAGGTAGTTTCTAATCTAGTGTTTGCTTTCACTTCTCCAGCTCCCAAACTCAATTTCAAAACAGTAAACTCTCTGTAGACTTGCACAATGTTAATAAAACCCAGATTGCACTGCACGCTCACACCAATTTCTGTATAAAGTCGAAGGTGCTTGAGTTCAGAACTTAGTCCTTGGTGTTGGCCTGATATGAAATGAATGACTGATTCTTTCTGACAAGCAACTTGATATTCAGGACAGGTTTTCTGCACAACACAAGTGGCCCTCTGGGTAATCTTTCCCTTGTCACCTCTGTTCTGAAACTGCAGGGGTCAATGCTGTCATTTAGTCATTGATTGCAGAGCTTTAACCCCCTGCCTTCTCTTCTTCTTTTGTTATTTTCTCAGGCATCTTTATGAGCACATGCAACGTGGACGTCCGCTGGTTTCCTTTTGACATCCAGAAGTGCGAGCTGAAGTTTGGCTCTTGGACGTACGACGGCTGGCTGCTCGACCTCCAGATGAACGACGCTGACATCTCAGGATACATGCCCAACGGAGAGTGGGACTTAATTGGTGAGTTTAGTGAAACCTCTGCAATGAATCCGCATATAAAACGTCCAATCTCAGAGCAATAGAGTCAATTTATCTCTGTCCCTGCTCTTCCAGGAGTTCCTGGCACCAAAAGCGAGGTCTTCTATGACTGCTGTAAGGAGCCGTACCCGGATGTGACGTTTGTTGTGACAATACGGCGGCGGACGCTCTACTACGCCCTGAACCTGCTCATCCCCTGCGTGCTTCTGTCCTCCATGACGCTGCTCATTTTTGTGCTGCCTGCTGACTCTGGGGAGAAGATCTCGCTGGGTGAGTGGATCAAAAAGAGCAATGACGGAGGAAATAGACGGACAAAAGGCAGCTGTAGTGGAACAAAAGGTCACCAGTGGAATTTGAGGGGTCGTTCGATTCTTGTCTCAGTTTTTGAACGTGGAGAATAGTGCCGATCAGCTTTGGCTTCAGTCCATGAAATGAAAACGCTGCAAACTGGATTGGCCTATTTTGCAGTCATTATGTGTCTGAGGGTGTTTCCTCTGTCCTTATATATATATATATACATATTTACCCTTAAATGTACCTCCTGTGCGCTCCTCATTTGTTCTCACCTATCGGTGTGAGGATGCACGAACAAAGACACATAAATGATGCAACGCACATTCCTGGCAATGGTTTTCACAACAAAGGCAGAGAAGAAAAAACGGCTCACTTGTAAGCACATATCTTTCTACTTTCCCCCCCAAAAAAATCTGCTTTACAAATCTTTCATGAGAAAAGGTTAGACATTCGCACAACGCAAATTTCTGTAGTAGTCGGCATCTGTGCCTCAGTGCTGACAATGGATCGGGCCTGAAGGCTCATCACTTTTTCTCGCTGTGGCGACTTTGGCTGTGCAGCCTCTTCTGCAGCACTTTTAACAAAAGATAATAAGGACGATAATGCTGCTTGACATATGCTTCAGATCTGTTATGATTTCATACATAAGTCGCATAGCTGATAACTTGACGTGACAGACTGCTTGTTAAATAGAAACATATAAGAATCAATCATTGGAAACGGTTTAGAAAAGGACAGACACTTTCAATGGAGCATCTCTTTATCTTGTCTGTCACGGAGGAGAATGAAAAACAGATTTTCCACAAACACAAGCATGAGTGGTGTTTTCGACTCTTGTGATATAAATAATGCTACTACAGCATCTATACGATCCTCTGTAGGAGCTGCCATGATGTTTTGAAAATAACAGTTGACTGTCCAAGTCGTCACACGCTCTTATAGCTGCGCCTGTAAAAAGCTCTTCACAGGACCCCGACTTGTCCAAACCACAGAAGCATTACATAACGCCCGACTAGATGGATTTTCCACACAGTTCTTGCATGATCTAATAATAAGACAAGAATCCAGCTGCAGTGCAAGGTAACATGACTGCATTAAAGGGAAGTGAAAACCACCTCAGACACCACACTTTAAAGTCTGCTGAGGAGGAATACAACAAGGATGAACCATCACAAGAGGCAAACCTGCAAAATATTTGGGCACAACCCAAAACAACTGGGTTAACGGGACACCACTAGCCACGAAAAATTGGCACGTTATGCAAAAACAACTATAAACCCCCATATAAAGAGCTATACAGTACAAAGTTGCTTCCATCCTACCACCCTAAGAGGGGCTATAGGGTTGGGTACCAAACTCTGTCGGTACTACTTAGTACCAATTCACTTTAAATCCATCGGTAACAAATTTCGGTACCTGAGAGTGCTTTTGGTAAAGACGGTGAATGTTTTTTCATAGCAAGTTGGCCAAATTATTGTATCTTGTTCCAGATGTCTATAAGATCATGTAACACACATCTAGGTATAGATATCTATTAGATGTATAGATAAAGATGTTTATTAGAAGTCTGTTAGAAGTCTAGATTTAGATGTTTATTCGAAGTCTATTCAAAGTCTATTAGATGTTTATTAAGCAACAGAAGATGGATGGATGGATGGATAGAAGTCTATTAGAAGTCTATTAGATGTGTATTAGATGTCTAGGTATAGATGTCTATTAGAAGTCTATAAGAAGTCTATTAGAAGTCTATTAGATCTCCAGGTGTTGATGTCTGTTAGATGTTTATTAGAAGTCTATCAGATGTCTAGTTATATATGAGATGAGCAGCTATTAGACGTCTAAACACACATTTTATGTCCAGAAAGAGTTGTGTTCTGATGGGTACCAGTTCTGCTATAGTACTGGTATAGCTGTCCCTTCTAGCTGCTGTAAAGCAGCTGTATACTGTTAGTTAGGACTTCCTGTAACTGTCACACATACAGTTTCCTCATACGGTTATGTACAACGCCTCTCCCAGAGTCTCGGATCACTGCTGCGTTCAGGAGAAGAGTAGTTTTTACGTTGATAGATTTCAATAATGGACAAGCTGGAAAGCAGCTCTTTCTTAACTTAGATGCTCCCATCTGTGATCGTATGGGCAGATATAGTACGACTGCTTCAAAAATGAGCGTTCACAACAAGCATACCTTCAGAGAATAAAGGCAAATAAATAAATAATAAATGAAGCAGTGGCGCTCAAGACTTTGGGGCGGGATGAGAGAACCAAAGGGAGAGAGGGTGGAGCCGAGGGTGGAGAGGGATTACAGGATGAAATAGAAAGATGAGAAATGCGAGGAGGAGGAACAGAGACGGATGGATGTGGGACGGCAGAGAAAAGGGAACGCAGACAGGAGAGAAATTTGAAAAGGATGAGACGGGACAGCACAAAAGAGAGGGAGGACTGATGAGGAGGGAAAGGTGGGAGACGACCAAATCGCAATATAATAGGCTGGAAGAAAGAGGAAGCAGTGGTGCCTTCAAACAGCAGCTGAAAATACATTATAATATCTGTTTCAGGCTGTTTAGAGCGAGATGGATGGTGTTCACCCCATCAGACGTTACACAACAAAGACTCTCTAAACTCTGTGAATAAGTAAATTAATCAGTGAATTAAGAGGCGCTCAGAAATATAATTGGCAACAATTTTGATAATCAGTTAATTATTTAAGACTTTCTCTGTTTCTATCTTCTTGAATGTGACAATTTAACGCTCTAAGCTATTTCAATATGGCCCTTTTTTTCTGACTTCTTATTCCTAGCCTCAATGATTTGCATGAATTATGGACGCAGCTTCCATCACTGAACTCGAATGAGTATTTGCTGTAATGGAAAAGTTCGCTCAAATACCAAAATCACACAATAACGCAACAAATTCCCAGATCGCTGCAGCAGAAGACCTGCAACCCCCATGAGCTGTGAGGGAAAATGACATTTGGTGGCTTTGATGGTAGATTTATAACAGCTTTAAAGCTCTGCCCATAAAAGGCTTTCTGATGGCGAATAAAAGTGGTGAAAATAATTGAAATCTAGCATACATTGACTTTAAATAAGCACATTTTACAACCCCACTAATCTGAACTACCCCTTTAAATATCTGTTAAAAAAAAACAGCAGTATTTGTTTAATTGAAGACAGATGACTTTTGCCCTTGGCAGAAGTCACTGTAACTAACAAGCTTACTGCTCCTTCCACTAGCTTACTGGAAGTTGCACCCATAATCATTTCTGCAGAAGCACTCCTGAGATTGAGGTGGATCAAAAAAATGAATTAATTAAAGGCACACTATGCAGTTTTTTCTGATGGAGGGGTCGAAAAAATGGCCGACTTTCACAAGAACAGGGTTTGTGTCACATGTGAAAACACAAGTAAACATCAACCGTGTAACTACTTCACCTCAGCATTTACGTTCATTTATTTACCTTATAAACTGTCTTTTAAAACACCTGACCAGGAAGTTTTTTGCCCTAAACCTCGGTCAGTGGTTTTGTAGCATAAATTCACAGAAACTGCAGCATTTTCTAACAACTACGAACCGTACGTGTATGTTTAATGACGTGTGTGCTGTTTTTTGGAAAATGCTCATATGTGTCGTATTGACAAACAGTCTGTTCTGTCGATCAGGTTGGAGATGGTGTTGAACAGTGTAGAGAATTGGACAAAGCTGATCCCTCTCAATCATCACTGGTCCTGTCTGTATCTTTAGAGACTCTGTCCTCTGTCTGCATTTTCTCTATTTTTTCATTTTACTGTGTCGGGGGCGTTTCTGGGCGTCACCCTTTGGGCTCAAAGCTACCAAAATAGTGGACACAACGCAGAAAAAATGCAAATATAGCGAAGTGAAATGCCAAGCGGAGGAAACTTGGTCCAACAGGAGAGTGAATGTGGAATTTGCTTCCACTTCCTTGGAGCTGGAGAGGCGGGGCCAGCTCTGAATGTTGCATTCACAAACACTTAGTGAAGATTCCTGCATAGTGTACCTTTAATTAGAAAGTTAATCAAATTAAATAATGAAAATTGAAGCCCTATTTCTGATATTAGGTTATTTCTGTTCTTGTACCAGTCTGAAATAAGTCCAATTCATTTAGAAAAATTGCTAAATACTTCAGCTATTTTATAAATACTGCTTGACCAGCAACACTTGCAGTAAACAAACACTAGAAAACACTTGTTTTTTTTTGCTTTGTTCATGTCTGAATAAGAGAAAACTCAGAGGGAAGCTGTGGCAGCATTGTCAAAGCATATCCTTAACCTCAATACAGGATGGATTACGCAGCATTTCTGCACAGAAAATAATGCCAAGCCTTACACACACGGCCAATTAACCTATTGATGTAATTAAGGCTAGTGAATTGATTAGGGGGAGAGAGCTTACACACTGCCTTCCAGGAAAATACTCTGTCACTCTGCATGATGGAGGAGACCCGGGGACCAGAGTGCCTTCAGGGTGAAGAGGAGCATGCTTTTAAAAAGAATAAGTGTCATTTCGGTGGAGAAAAAGCAACATAAAATAAGCATTTTTAATTTACTTAATATCCTGAAAGAGGAATCATATTTTATCTCTCTGCCGAGGAGTTTAATGAATGCTTCTGCATGGGGACACTTTTGCCAACAAAGCACTCCTTAAATTCTATCTGTTGGAGAAGTGAGACGGATAGTGTGGAGGTGGATAAATGAAGATGGAGATGAGTTTCAGTGCAGGAGCTGCTGTGATGTGAGTTTGGACTACTACTAAAAAAAAAGATGGCTATTTGCTGTGTGGAAGTGCTCTTTGCGGGAGAGGTACAGAATGTCAGAAAGTAATTCACGGTAGCATTAGCCGCTCATTTACATAAATCGAACGTGATCTCGTCTGGAGTGTGATCATTTATCAAAATACCAAACAGACTAATGTAGTTCCTCACAAGAAGGAGACCGAACCAGGATATCGATTGCTTAACAAAATGTAGTGCCAGCGTTAACTTCTTATCTATCTATCTATCTATCTATCTATCTATCTATCTATCTATCTATCTATCTATCCAATATTGTTTCTACCGTTAATATCTTTTAGATCTTTTTTCAATATTGTCTGACGTTGACCTTTTCCAATTTTTTCCCTCAAATTTTCTATTTATGATGCCGTTTTTTTTACTCGAAGTGCTTTGTCTTCTTAATATATATTTATATTTAGTACTTTGTTCTTTTGCACCAATACACCACATGTGTGTGTATGTGAAAACCTACTTGCATCTGTCTGCCTGTCTGTCTATCCATCCGTTACTGTTTGTACATATTGTACATAATGCTGAGTTTTTCTCTTTTTTTTCACATTTTCTATTTATGCTGCTGTTTTTCTGACTTAAAAGTACTTGTTTCCTTAAAATATATTTATATTTTGTACTTTATTTTGCACAACAAATTCCTTGTATGTGAAAACCTACTTGCAGTAAAAATGATTCTGACTCTATCTATCTATCTATCTATCTATCTATCTATCTATCTATCTATCTATCTATCTGTCTGTCTATCTGCAGGGATCACCGTCTTGCTGTCTCTCACTGTGTTCATGCTGCTGGTCGCAGAGATCATGCCCGCCACATCTGACTCCGTCCCTCTGATCGGTATGTGAGACACGCTGTGAGACAGGCTGTACGACAGGCTGTACGACAGGTTCACATGCTCCCCACAGAGCCGCTTCTTAAACAGGACTTACGACGTCCAATTAAAACACACAGCTCCAACAACATTTAATGATGTTCAATATGAAATGAAGATGTTTTACTGGTTATATATACTGCGTGACGCTTCCATCTGACAGTCACAATCAATATTTGGTCACGGGTGTTTTATTATTCCGTAGTAATTCCCTGTGGTGTACAGTAGAAAGTGGTGGAGCTGTGGTGGCTGTCTGTTAGCGTGATAAGTGCTTATTAGCGCAGGATACAAAGTACAGCTGAGGCCGCGGGGAATGTCATTAGCTTTGCATTTCTTAATGAATCACTCAAAATAGTGAATGAAATGAGACTTTGACCTGATGATGGCTCTCCATGAAGAGTTATTACAACCTGAAGGGGGACGGTAATTTCATGCTAATAGTTTTGTCACATTTTAGTAAAAAAAAACCCACAAATGTCATCCTAAAAAAGCTTTAAATGAAGGTGGAGACACGTTTTTTGACCCAATAGACAGAGATAGAAATATAACGAAGCTGCTCAGATGATCTTTGGACTTTCTGAGAACACTTACATGGATGGAAGCTAATTTAACAGACTGGTCTCCCCTCAAAGACGTCAATACAGGGCGTTTTTTACAGGCAGCAGAATACGACTCATATTTATGTTCTAGACTGTTCTTTGCCTCCATCCTGCTGACGTAGTCGTCTCACACTCAGAGCATGAGGGAGAGACTTTCACCCAGGAGAACGGGGTTTGTGTCCAACAAAGTTAACGATTTTTGACGGAACTTCAGTTTTTAACGTAGCTTCGTAAACTTAAGGTTTTTTATGTAATTAAAGGTAATCACATCACCCTCGTAACTACTTCACTTCGGCATTTACGCACATTTATTTACTTTTTAAAACTGTCTCTTTAACGCTAAACCAGTAGCTTTTTGTAGCATAAATTCACCGAAGCTGCAGCCTTTTTTACAACCACAAACCTTAAATATATGTAAAATAAGTCGTGTGCTATTTTTAGAACTCGCTGTAACACGAGCCACATATGAGTCCTATGGGTGGTACTGACAAATGGTCTACTCTGACGTTTAGGTTGGAGATCTTTATTTCTTTTATTAAAGATCTGTTTTCAATAATTGCATAATTGTAACTCTCACCCAAAGAGAAAGCTTCTAATGACTCCCTGCCTTTAATTTACTTGATGATTTGGTATTTAACTCATATCTTTATCTTTTTTTGCTTTAAATACATTTTCTGATCCAAGGCCGAGTGCAGACGAATCAGTGAAACAAATCAAAAATCCCTGCGCTCCATGATTAGTCGGCAGCTATTGAACCTTTCAGCAAGTACCGACATATTTTACTGCACATCCCCAATGATACCATGAAATATGACGCAGTGACTTGCTTAATGGAGGAGCTACGTCATTAACATTTAGCTTCTGGGAAGCATGAATGACTGTACAAAATGTAATGGCAATTAATCCAAAACTATATTTCATTCTGAACCGACCAACAATGTCGTCCATAGAGCCACGACAGACCACAGAGCTTTTTACAGTCTGTCCAGAATGTGTCCTCAGAAACTACACATCATAAAGAAAAACACACACAATAACAACATATTACCACACGGTGGGAGAACTACAAAATGCCCCAAACAAAGCCCAGTCATAATTTTAGCCATCTGCCCGCCTTAAAATTTAATTGGCTAAATTGATTGCGGGCACAGTGCAGGATATTATATTTTGTGAGCGAAGACCGCAGCCAGACACAGATGCATGGCCATCTTTGCCTAAAGACACAAATCCTGGTCATTAAAAACTTTACAAAAAAGTCGAGTCATAATCACCAGAGTGCTGCTTTCAGCATAATTCTTTTAATTAAAAATAACTACCCCGATGCAGCCTAATCTGTTTGTTGATTTTACAAACACAAAGTGGTTCCTAGCAGGCAGTGGCTTCCCGGTCGGCATGACGATATTTAAATAAGGAGGTGTTCACTTTGGATAAAACAACACAGGGAAATAACGGCGGGCTTTTACCTGGTGGTTTTTGTTTTTTTCCACAATAAAGAGGCGTGTGCCAGATCATAACCTGCTATGGCTGCCACTGGAGCGATAGGAAATTACAGTGTGTGTAAAATGATTTCAAAATGAAACCTAACGCTGCTCCACACTCTCCTCCGCCCAGGCCAGTACTTCGCCAGCATAATGATCATCGTTGGGATGTCAGTCATCGCCACCGTGGTGGTTCTGCAGTATCACCACCACGACCCAAATGGAGGAAACATGCCCAAATGGGTGAGCTCAAACTCTTCATCATCACCTTAAGTGCATTATCAGTTACATGCATCAGGCTCTGCAGCTGGTTAGGCCTCCTGACTGTGATGCCGCCCGATTATTAAGCTCAATTCCACATCATCATTCCTATCATGCTCTTGCCATTTTCAGTAACATTTCATCCATCTGTCAGAGCTACCTGTGCTGCTCTGCCAGCTTCCTTTCTCTTTTCATTCTCCGACTTCCTCGGCTGTGACTCATCCGGCAGTGTCAGTCTGCCTGAGCGTGTTCATCAAATGCCTCGCCACAGACTTCAACAGGAGAGCGTTTCAAAGCGCTCTGGATATGTGGGCGGATTCGATTTGACTCATTCCCTCGTCTTATTTTTCTTTGCCTTCTGTTTTACACTAAAAAATGCATGAAGTTTCTTTTAACAAAAGTTTTGTTCTAATGTGAACATAATAAAAATGTGAAATGTGGGAAAAAGGGGTCTGAAATAAAGACACGACATATGCAACGATATGCAACTTGTTAAGAAAACGACCAAGAAGGAACATTTTCTGTAAGACTAATCAACACATTAAATATAGAGCGCTAAAGACTTTGCACATTTGGCCTCCTCGTCTCCAAGTTAATGGATTTCTAGAATGGGTTTTTAGTTACAGTAGGTGGTTGAAATAAGGTCTGTAGTTAACACAAGCTTAAGAGATGTTCATGTTTTGTTCTATGGCATAAAAATATGTCAGTAAATACTACAGTTGCACATTTTGAAGCTTTAATGTGTCTAGAAAAAGTGGCTAAATGGGATTTTAGCAGTTATCAGGGACATAAAGCGTCACATGTGTAATAGCCAATTGTTGGCTGATAAACGATCATAATGATAAAAGAGTTATTTTTGTAGGTTATCTGGCTGAATAAACTGTCAGTATCATAAACTTTTGTTTGCCACAGAGTTTATTTCCTACAAAAATCCAAAATCCAGTCAAAAAAATCTTTGGCTTCTTGTCGAGGGAATCAGGGTGATGCAAACTTCCCGGTTAGGCTACAAAAATATATCCACCCTGTATCACTCTGACGGCATGGCATTTAAAAAATTGAAAGGTCTCCATTTATCACTATATGTACATTAAGTTGGTTACGTGAGAGTGCAGATGCTGCATATATCGACACATTGAAGGACATTCTGTTGATGAATGGCCTGCAGAGACAGTCTGACGGCCAATTAACAAGCTAATTGATGCGGCTCAGATGAGTGCATCGAACCAGCGCAGTTCATAATTGCAGCCCGCACAAAAACAACATCAACAGCAGCAGCTACAGGGACGGTTACCTGGCCGGTAAACACGGCCGGTGGAGACTAATTGAGCGGTCATCTGGACATTAGCTTCTCATTAGATGCCAAACATCCATCTGGATGCTGTTGGGCCCGTTTGCCCTTTCAGGGGGCACACTGGGAGTTTTGTTTTCATTTTGTGGAGGAGAGGAAACGAGGAAAACAGATCAAGCTTTAAATTTGTATCAACTTGCAGGAAGCTAATCTTCTCTCCGTCTTCATAGTGCAGTTTGCCACGACATTATTAGGAGCTCATTGCACCGTAATCTGACAGTCAGTCTCAATTATTCCACAGTTTAAATTCAATGCTGTCTTTTTAAGTATCCTCTCTGCTGGAAGTACAGTTAAAGCTAAAAAATCTTCTTTGCCTCAGGCCCTTAACTCAGCGTCCCTACAGGGATCTCAGACTCCTTTTTATACAAGTGCAGCTGCTTTTGAAACAAGATGCAAGGTTGGAAACAGCAGCAACATCAATCCAGGACAAATGAGGCTATTTCGCCCGGATTAACTGGTGTTATGTGAAGGTCAAGATGTGTAGGTGGCTCTCAATGCTTTACAGCTTTCTTATTATTTTGTTTTGCTTCCTCGTTTGCCTTTAATCTCTTACGCTCTGCTACTTCCTGTCCTCCACTCTCATCTTTGCATATTTCTCCTTTTTCTCCCTGCAGGTGCAGCTGGTGTTGCTGCAGTGGGTGGCGTGGTTCCTGCGTATGAAGCGGCCGGGGGAGAGTGACGACCCCGAGCGCCCCCCGTGTGCCCCTCACTTGCGGCGCTGCTCCTCTGGCTCGCAGAGCGGGAGCATCCCAAATCCACAGGACCCCACCCTGCATCCGCTGCACCCACAGAACCTGGCTCCTCTGCAGACGGGGCCCCTCCACGCAGGACATCCTCACCTCCACGCCCAGTCCAGCGCCAACAACAACGGGAACCTTCTTTACATGGGTTTCCAGAGCATGGAGGACCCTTCAATGCTCTCAGAGCCTCTGCAGAGGAATAACATCTCCGCAGGGCCTCCGCGAGTAGCAGGAAGCCCGCCTCCTCACCTCCCATCGCAGTTCTGCAGCTCCCCGCCACCTCCTACCCCCAATATGGACACTGTAGGCTGCCCCAGCACCGTCTCCAGCGGTGGGGGCTTTGGAGGTGGACCCGGAGGGCTTGGAGGGTGCTCGACTGCGGGGATAGGAGACCCTCAGTTACAGGCCATCCTGGAGGAGGTGCGGTACATGGCGGACCGTTTCCGGGAGCAGGACGAGACGGAGAGCATGGCCGACCAGTGGAAATTTGCAGGCGCTGTAATCGATCGTCTGTGTTTGGTGGCGTTCAGCGTTTTCAACATCATATGCACCATCTCTATCCTCATGTCTGCCCCAAACTTTGTGGACGCTATTTCAAAGGATTTTGTTTGAAAGCAAAAAGGAAAAAAAAAAAAAAGAGGAGGAGAAGCGTGAAGGAAGGGATGAGGGGAATTAAATATAGGATGAAGGATGGAGGCGGCCTGCATCCAAGGAAACACAATTTCCAGCGGACTGTAGGCTCTGTGATTTGTGATTGCGAGGAACTTGGAAATAGAAAAAAAACAAATGGTTTTCTTTGCAATACGATCTGTTTTGTAACTGAAATATAAGAAGAAAACAGATGAGGAAGGGACTCCAGAGTGAACTCAAAACGAGATTAGGGAGAGCAGGGTGCTTTATCAGATTCTTGACAAGGTGAAATGGATTCTTGCGGTTAATTCGAAGACTCTCCCCCCAAAATTAGGGGAAAGAAAAAGACAGAAAGAGAAGATTATCGGTCCAATGCGAGTAAGAGAGCTCTTAAAGCGAGGGCGAGATTGAGAGAGTGAGAGGGGGGAAGAGACAGGCAGATGGATAGAGAAAGATAAATAAGACAGACATTTGGCTGTTTATTTTCTTGAGGAGGGAAGACAGTCCTTCACTCCCACATGTTGAGAAGAGACTGCATCATTTAAAGTGATGTGAGGAGGAGAGGGCGGGGAGAGGAGAAAAAGACTTTGACACAGTCAGAAAACAGAGCGGCTGCGATGGAACGAGACTTCATCTCTTGTGACGCCGGCAGTCGGAGTAAGCAGCTTGATGCTCGGATGTACAAAAGTGGACTGAAGATCAGGAAAGCGGAGAGGAACACAAGAGGATCTCATCTATTATTCAATCAGATCCATCTAATGACCGTCAAATTGAAAGACCTTGGATAATCTTTAAGACTAATAAGCTTTTAAAAGATGAAGTCCCCTCTCTGCTCGCAAACCACTTTAAATTTCCCAGGGCCTTATCTCTTTGAGACGATTGCTAATCTGCAACAATCAGCAGAGATCAAAAGCTCCTCAGCAGCGGGCACCGTGTGCAGTGCTTATCACGACCGGGAAACTGAATTAACCGGTCATCAACAACGCTATGGCCGGTGGCTGCACCACAGCGGAGGCTCGAGCCAGTAATATCTCACGAAGCAGTTAGCTAACTGTATCTGGCAGGTCCTAATAGACCAACGAGATGGACTCATTGGACTTCATGTTTAAGGATTAATAACTGAAATGGGAGGTCAGGTCTTTAAAAGAACATGAGTGGCACAAGAAAAGGGATAAGATCATTCAAAATCCTAAAAATTTATACGGAGACGCAACATCCCATCACATTTCTGTCAGAGCCCTTCAGGGGTTTATAGCTTCACGAGTGATTTCACATCAATCTAAAGTGAAAGATGAGATTTTAATGGAGCTGTGTTTTCATTAAATTGAGTGCAGTTGAAGTCTTGAGTCAAAAGGTTTACATTCAACGTACGACCTTCAGCCAGCAGGCATCTGTTGGACGTGGTTACCAATAAACAAAATATGTCTTTAATTACTGTGTGTTTGAAGGGAGTTTGACTCTCATGTGTCTCTGCTAACAGTTTGAATGTGTGCTGCAAGGTTACCCGGGCTTAGCTCCGTCAACACGAACAAATCTTATTACGCAATTTCTAATTAATAGAGAGATTAGATTATGTAAAACTTGCAGTCTTTTTTTTTTACTGTATTGCTGTGTCCAAAATCATTCCTGCTTTACTTTATAGTTTCTTAGCCCTCAGCAAACAATCACACTATAACAGAGGAAATACAGAGTTTGATTGATTGATAACATGTTTGACTTTACTCATAAACACACATGATGCTTTCTGATGCACAACACCAACAGTATATCTGACTTATAATGATTCATAACTACTGTAAGACTCTGTGTATTGTAGATGCTTCTGATTGGTTTTAAAATAGAGGTTGATTCTAACCACCTACACACACCTCAATAACCACGTGTAGTGAGGACTCACAGTCGGCTGTATTGGTCGATGCAGCATCACAAACAGTGAGATCAGAAGTAACTAAGTACATTTAGTCAAGTGCTGTACTTAAGTACAATTTCGAGGTACTGCTGCTTTACTCAAGCAGTTCCATTTTATGCAACTTTTTATTTCTACTTCACTACATTTTGAGGCAAATATTGTACTTTTTACTCCAGTTTTAGTTACTTTTCAGGTTGAAATTTAACATAAAAAACATAGATAGATTTAAAATTATTTGCATTTTTTTAATTAAACCTCATAACAGTATTTTAAGTAGTTAAATTGAGGCCTAACTTGGAAAAAAATACAGCACTGCTTGCAGAAATGCATCATTAATATATTTAGAATATCTAAAACAATCTGAGTGGGTTCATTCTGCGTACTTTTACATTTGATACTTTAAGTTTATTTTGACGTTGAAATGTTGTACTTTTACTACAGTAAGTTTTGAATGCAGGATTTTTACTTAATTAGTAGTAAGTAATTTCACAGTGTGACATTAGTACTTTTACTTACATAAGGGATCTGAATACTTCTTCCACCGCTGTTAATAAGTTATACCCTCGTCTGGGGAAATACTCAGCTCTGATTGGCTGCAGGGTGTCTGTTCATTCCTGAGAATAGAGATCTGCTAAGTAGCTCCAGTTAAACCGCCTGTTCAACGTTCTAAATTAATGCGCTGGGCAAAGCCTTCATTTAAAATGTATCGCAATAATTTCTAACCCCGAGTGTCGTCATGGAGACTGTAACACAGGAGCAAAAAGCACACTTCCCCTCTGAACCTAAAACTGCACATTATTTAAGTAATCATCTCACATCCCATTCATGATCATGAACTCATTAATCATTAATGTTACACATGGCTTATTATTTGTTCATTTCAGTCCTGACACTGACATGCTGTACAGAGGGTTATTCTTGTGGTTCACCACACTGTCAAATTATATTTACGGTTTATCCACCATCTGTAAGTTAATGATTTTGAATCTCTCGAGCATAACGTTAGTTTTCTGCCTCATCCTCTCATTTCTTTGTATTTACTGGAGTCATTAACAATGTTTTCATTTCATACAAACCTTACGGGATGGAAATGGTTTTTCCAGGCATTAGTGCCAGAAACACAGTTGTGGCTTGTGAAAAACTTTAAATTTTGAAAACATAAATTAATGCAAATTTCTTTTTCTTTGTCAAGTGGTTTAACCAGGTTAATACCCTCCATAGTCCATTCATTCCTGATAATGGACACTTTGTTGGACATTAACCCTTAAATATTATTGTATCGGTTCAGTAAATTAAAGTGCAGATTTATTAATCCATAATAATTCACTAGTATTACCAAAACGTTATAAACCATGCAGAGAATTACATTTTGTCAAGCGTAATATTCACTGTGTGATAAAAACAGTGAGGTGTGTTCAGGTGAGTATCGGTTGCCGTAATGTTTTACGAGCCCCGACAGTCAAACTCTAGTTTACAACAAGAGCCGCCATAAGACACTTGAACTCTCTGCATCAGAAAGCATGATGTGTGTTTATGAGCGCAGTCACGGAGCATCATAAATGCACTACACTTCAGTGTGAATGCCCCCATAATGCAGTATAGATGTGGTCTTCATAGAAAGGGTTACTGAGTGATTCTGGACAAAGCCCAAGATTGTAAGAGCAGGATGAGTCATTCAAAGCAGCTCGAATCGACAGGAATCCAGCTGAAAGTGTATCTTTAAAATCTCCTCTCGGTGCAGTTCAGCACAGGTAATTGCTGAGTCTCTCGACGCTTCACTGATTCTAAGATAGTGTCACATTCGCCTTAATATGAGTCTTCATGTGGAAACAGCTATTGTGCACAGCCACTTGTAACAAATATAGAGATGTCGGGAAAAATAGCACCAGCTATAGGATAGGTTCTGTAATGTGAAAAAAGGTAGAATAAAGAGTAGTGGTTAAAAAAACGAATGTTTTAGCATTAAACCCTGGATAAAGATGCACTTGAGCGGCTGATACTAAGCTCACCATTTAGCCGAACATTCAAACTGTAAGCACGGACACAAAGAAGTTATCCCTCAGTTTGTCAGACCGTAGAGGAAATTCCTCAAAAACCAATCAACCCTTTAAAGGATAAGGCTGCCGTTACGGTTTCATTTCTATAGTGTCTACAAATCCCATGAGAAAAACCTAATCCTGTGATACGTTACGTCTGTCGCTCAGTACTGTAGCACACTGTGGCCACGTAATCCTTAGAAACAAGTCAGAATTATTGCTTCATTTTAGGTAAAAACACTCAAATTGTTTTCTACGGCTGTGAACTGTAGTTTTTAGCAAACATTAGTCAAAGAGGAGTAAACAGTGCAGTTGTGGGACTATTTTCCGAAAACACATTTGGTGCACAATATTTACTTCTCAGACGGAGAACTGAAGTCATTATATCCATGTATAATGCTTTGGGGAAGCTGTGTAAAACGTTATTTCACATGAAATGCATCAGATTTCAAACTGTATATTTACAAAAACAGACAGTTTTCTATTGAATACTGAAAACAGTAATTTTATCTGGCAGAACTTGGAAGTTGCTGCTCTGTAGCTGCCTGGATGTTGTTTGTGTCATTGTGTGACTTTGGCATTTTAAAAGGTTACAGACTAAGAAAACTAACAAACAAGCTAAGTGATTTAGGCAGCAGGAGCGCAGAATCTCCTGCAAGGTAACATTACTTTTTCTGTTAAAGGAGTCTGGCGGCTTTGAAGAGAGTATAGACGGATGTAGTGGCTTCAGTTCTGTTTGATGGCAGCGTAAACCGTACAGTTAAACTGATATAGATTTTTTTAAGGTGAACCTTTTATTAAAGGTGGCAAAAATACATTTCTGCCTCTCCAAACTGGCAGCATGCCGACTGCCATCTATTCTTTGGTCTGTAGCGAGTGAGTCACTAAAGCTAAATACACTTGTGTACATTACGAACACAGTCGTTCTTGTATGATCACATTATCCTGTCTGAGGTGTAACCGGTGAGGTTTTCCACCAGTTCCCAGGTGTTTTATTCCCCTAATGGCTCCATAAAAAATGATATCATTACATTATCATGGAAAATGCTGGTTCCTGTTCAGTGACAGGCCGCACCGGAAGATGCATCCATAATTCATTGGGTGTCATTGGAGCGAAGAATAAGGTGGATACAGATGGCACCTGTTAGTGGGATAAATGTGCTGTTGGTTTTGGTATTTTCATGGGGTTTGATGACATTAGGAAAAATATACATGGGGATATTATTCATCGAGCAATCCATTTAAGATTAACGCAAAGATCCAACAGGATAAATGATGTTTACCACATTCCTGACCTACGCCGTCTCTCGTGGCGATACACACTTATTATCTCACTGTGAACGTCTGCACAGACTGTAGAGACAGTTGTACAAATACTTCTCTTTACGTCTCTTCATCTTCTGTCTCCTCTCTCTTCCTCGCTAAAGTCAAGTGGAAAAGTAAACTTCCTGCCTCGGGGTTTGTAGAAGGATGTTTTTCCTTCCAGCACATACTGACACCTAAACACTCCCATCTGTACAGAGCATTTCTCATCCTGAAAATAAAGGATATCCTCTTTTTTTCTACCACCTTTGGTCTGCTCCCTATCTCTCCGTGTTGACAGTGGCTGGCCCGACACCCAAAAAGAAGAGAAAAATGACAGAGAGAGGGCATAAGAGGAGGAGAGAAAGTGCTGACGCGCAGTGAGAGCTGGACAGGCCCTTAATTGATCACTCGTTCAGGAAGGAGAGAAGAGGGAGGGGAGGGATGGGATGGAGGGAGAGGAGGGGAGGGTTAATGGAGGAAAGGAGGGGGGCATACCGGGTAATTCATCGGATTTATGAGGGACAGAGGCAGAGGAGATGGGTGCTCAGACAAGCATAACTCAGTCACAGGCATCAAATGAAAGGCCACTGCAGTATATCACACCAAAGGAATATACACGACAGATAGAAGCAGAAATTAGTGACATATTTTTCATGCAACTATGTGTCAGTCAAGTGGTGGGAATGTGTGTGGCCCTCACTGTGTCACTCAGTTAGTGTGCCAGACTGAGCAAAGAGTCACAAGTGTATTTATAGTATTGTGCTGGTCCTCATTCAGCTCAGCCAAGGCTCCCCGTTTGACGGGCTGAGTCTCTTTCTCTCTGAGGTCGAAAAATGTGCAGCGCCAGCAATCTAGCGGCACTTAGATTTACTGTGTTCACTCAGATGGAATAAAAGAAGAGAGAGGACGTGTGTGAAGAGTGTGTGTGTGTGTGTCCATGGGAAAGATGAGCCTCTGGGTTTGCGTATGCGTCGAATCAATCCGTTATTGTTGTTTCTTTTCTCTTCACAATTCTCGTTTAATAAGAGCGCGCTGACCTAAAGCTTTCTCCCAGGCCTCAGATTCTTTACCAGATGGGTAATTCAAATGAAGCTCACTGGAGGCACATTAGGCCTCACACAGCTCTATAACTGTGTAAATGGGGTGATGATATGTAAGCTAAAAAGATGCAATCACTGGGAAGCATACAAATGAACCAGAAAGACGCCTTCAAGCAAAAAGCACACGAGACGTTCTCATACTGCCTGGAAACACATTAATTAACAGGCTACACTAAACATTTGCACAACACACAACTGATTTAAACTCATATTTAGATGCACCTACAACATATGCATGCACACCTGTTCTCTCTAAGGGTCCCAGCGCGCTCTGCTGCATGAAAACTCCCCGACATCTTGCGGCTGAGGCCGATCAATGTCTTTTAATTACCAAGGGCCCAAAGCGCTGGTCGATACAGCTGACGAGAAGCAGAGAGAGAGAGAGGGGGAGAGAGAGAGATGCTCCAGACGGTGATTGATGCTCCCTCCTCCCAGCGAGGCTACCTACAGATGTGTCGTTAGGCTTGATTAATCCTGCCAAGCCACATTCACTCACTTTACAGACCGCCGTATAACCAGCCTGGGCCGCCGCGGTCACAAGGTTAAGTGGACACGAGGTGTTCGACCTGAGGAACACAGACCTTTTAAACAATCAGTCAACAGCGGCTGGTTACTCTCTATAATACCAGCTACAGCACAAATGAAAACCCCCTGATTTTGTGTTTGACTGGTAGAGGACATGAGGGTTGAATGCATCGAACATGCCAAGAAAAAAAGCTACTTCATTCATGAGGGTAATTTCAACAAATTTCTACTAGTTACTGAGGAATTAACTCACTTTCCAAGCCGAAGAAATCAATAAAGTTTTATCTATCTGAGCACTCCACTACCCACACTACCAAACTATTTAGTGTGCCAGAAAAAGAAACCATATGCTCCAATACATAGTATGTTAAATGCAGTATGCCAAAAACACACCAGGAGGTCCAACTGCAGCTGATCGCATTTCACAGTATGCAAGCCAGCACACTGACCCACAATCCTCTGCATAACATACGTCTTAGCTAGAGGGTCAAAATTCAAGGTGCAATGTTTTTATAAAGGCGTTTCCCAACTGGATGCGTGCTGCATACAACAGTGTATACTTTGTAATGGCAGCTGCAGGAGAAATTGTGACTGTTTTGTATTTTTCAACCCGGAATTCAACCCTATTTTACCAAAGGCTGCAGTGTAATTCCTGCCAACAATTGCACACCGTCATTGTTCTATCAAAAGTGCTTGTTTTTGACACCGACACGCTCAGATTACTATGATAAGTGTCTGACAACATTATGAAAGGTTGCTTATTTTTCTTCTTGTGACAAAAATATCAAAAGGAAAAAAGTATCTCCCAAATCACAGTGAAGGTCAAACCTTCAACTGCTGTATTTGATGCATTTCTAGAAATTAAAACTCCCTTTTTAAGTATTAATAAGCATGAAATTGCATTTGAATCTCATGACACACAACTGAAGTTTGTGTGACATATTTCTACCTCACGCGGCGAACTCGTCCTCAGCTGCTCCTCTCTGGAGAATGCTGCAATTCAGTGCAACTCAATTGGGTTTACTAAAATGAGGAAAAACAAACAAGGACAATTGAGGACTTCTATGCATGAAGCGTGTGAGGAGTCTTGATTTGAAGCCGTTATGCCTTTTAATTATACATTACATAATTATACGAGGTTTTTTTTGTTATGTAACGTTCTTTGAGATTTCAGATCCGTCCCCCTTTTCTGAGAAGCAGACAAGGAATAGACACAAAAAAGCAATTTGCTTGGCACGGTGGATAAACACACACACAAAAAAAAGACCGGCGAGGAATAAATCCAGCAGCTTAAAGCCCACCACAGCTGCTCCGGTGTAAAACTGAGAATGACATGTTGGAGAGACTCCCACATGGTTTCACTAGAGCCTCAACACAAGTGGACGTTAAGTGGACTTAACACATTTTCCCTCAGGTGTGACCACTGGGTAAGCAGCCACTCTGTGGGTCTGAGGACGTTATTGCACCTCTACAGTTAAAATCAGTCGACTGTTCAGAAGAGGTGTTCATATTGAACGACAGGAGGGTTCACTCTGTCCTCCTCCTCCCCACTGCGCGTCAAAGAATTCAACTATTGGCTGCTGATCCATCTCAGGACTCTCACTTCATTTAGCTCGTTCATTAACTTAGTGCACCACAAACCGTTTATTAAGCTAACAAGGATTCATTTGGTTTGATGTCTTAACATTCAGATCAAATACAAGCTCATTTAAAATGACGTTGAAACAACAATTATATGAAACCTTAGCATCTATTTTTATACTTCATTTTTTGAAGTTTCCCTCCCTTCCTTCCTTCCTTCCCTCTGACCTACTTTTAATGTAGATAATCTTGATGACTTTGCTCTTCAGTGATGGAAGAAGTAACAACACCCCAGGGGGAAATATACTCCATTACAAGTAAAGGGCCTGCATTTAAAAAGCTACATCAAGGACAACTGTAAAGGATCTATCGGCAGAAATGGAATATAACATTCACAACTATATACACTTGTGTATAAGTAATGAGATTTTATTACCTTAGAATGAACCCTTCGACTCTACATTCTTACATGGAGCTAGCAGGGATTTTACAGAAGCCCAGAACAGACAAAACAAACCCTGGTTCTCCAGAAGACGTCTTGCTTTCTTATGTTACCTGAAGGCCACCGCAGTTCTATGAAAACTTTACATTTACAGGTACAGTATTTAACAAATGTACTTAGCTACTTTCTTTACTGTTTCCACTTTTAACCTGGATGTCCAGAGACAGAGTTTACTCGATATTACTGGAGTCTTAAAGCAGCTACAAGGGACTTCCACACATTTTCACTCCCAACTTATCAGCTATCAACACACGAGGAACCCTTCAGCGTCACTTTTGGACACATCAGGGATATCACGTCAGATTACGCTCAATTCAGGCACTGTGGCTTTTCAAAATAAACCTCTGTGTCCACAGGAAAGGTTGAAGTTTAGGCAACAAAACCACTTGACTAAGTTTAGGGGGAAAAAACAGTGTTGGGGTTTAAAACAACTCCTTCTACATGTGTGTACTGCTCACAGTTACACAGGATTCGCACAGGACAGGAACACCAGCCTCTGGGTCAAAGTCCGGCCTTTCTTATCGAACATTTGCACCATTTATATTGTGCTCCTTGCTTGCAGCATCTAATAACGGTAGAGATTGCAATACAGATGCTGAAGTTGGGACTGAGAGCAGGCTGGCAACTTTAATTGTGTTGACATTAGGGACCCCAGTGGACATAAGCAGCGGTGTTTCCATGGGCACCACCACCTCGTGTCTAAAGCGAGTGAAAGGAAGATGATAAATATTACTAATAATATACTTTTTTTAAACACAGCTGTTTGCTAGAGGCACAGTGATAAGGGCATATCTATTTGTGGGGATTATTAAGAATAACTTTAATAAGATAATGTTGCTTTAGCCACTAAATTCCTATATTTATGTACATCCACATATTGCAGTGTATTCATAAATAAAGTCGACATATACACCTGTCTAGGGGGAGCAGGTCCAATATCAGGATTGGTGTTACTGTTGACTACAGACAGTTGTTTTACATGTATTAAGACTCTATGTACATTCTACTTAGCACCAGTTTATATCGTTTTAATAGGGATTAATAAGGATTAACACTAAGTCACGCACCTGACAATAATGAGAATGAACACTGGAGCGTTTAACATTCCTCTTCCTCTCTGAGGTGGACAAAGGAAAAATGGAAAGGTGGTGAAGTCGGGGTGGCAGCCTGCAGTCAGCACATAGAGGCCACGTGAGAGCGCTCTAATGAGATGAGTATTTTCACCTCGGCGGTGCCAATGCACACAACATTTTATGGGCTTGGTTCCACCGGGTGCATTAAAACTCCCTGTGTTTTTGGTTTGAATAATGCCTCACCTCTGCAACAGCTCCTGTTGAGCACAGTGACCGCCTTAAAAATCTGTGCAGCATGTGACCGTCAAAATGTCGCCCTGCTCGAATAATGTGCCTGTAGAACTTTTATTAGCAGCCGTGCTCCCTGCCATGGGACCTGTTATGTACTGTACAGCACTTCTCCCTTTTCCTGCAGCCCTGGGGCTGTTTTCAGGCAGGAAATGTGCATTTTTAAATAGAAGAGCGGACGGTGTAGTATGAAGACAAGCACTCAGGGCTTACAGCGGGGGGACATTTCTGTGTCTGAAATGTGTTTGAGGGAAGAACAATAAATAATTCAAAGTGATCTGCAAAATACTTACAAAATGTATGTAAACCAAGTCAATAAACCGAGTCTCGTACAGCACTTAGATCAAATATAGAACCATAGAAAACTCCCTAAATTCATGTGAAAGATCACCATTGCCACAGAAAACAAATAAATGTCTCTTCATTCACCTCTTTTCTCGCCATACTACATGAAAGTATGTATAAAAGTGTACTAGAAGCACCATCTTCATAAAATAATCCAAAAGGTGAATTTTCCATGTGGGAATTTGTCTTTTTTATGAGCAAACAAACACTCAGGTGCCTTTATCTAACAATCCTTTTCCATGTTTTATCATCCACCTAACACAAAGGTTTTTATCAATAAAGTAGATCTACTTTATAAATACAAAACACAGGGTTCCTTATGGCCATATACATGAATCTATAAGCAAGAATAGTTTCCATAGACATATAAAGTATCTATTTTTGAATCCAAAGCAGCCCAGTGTCGGTGGAGCTTTAAGCCCTGAGCTCTGCCTCGCAGCACGGCGGTTCATAAATGAGACATCTTCTCATCAGACACACAGTCTGTATGGCTGCTTCTGTCATTTGTTTAGCTCCAGAAACCAGCGACATTCTACCTTTCAATTCATCTTAAAGCCCTTTAAGCTACAGGAAT
>CAFUXE010000007.1:547414-564495 GCA_903364295.1 Serranus cabrilla | reverse complement strand
ATTATTATTATTATTATTATTATTATTATTATTATTATTATTATAAATATGCTTGACATATGGTTTTAACAGAATAGGATTTTTATAAGAATATTCATAGTAATGTATTGAGATAATTATTTGCAGTTTCATTATTTTTAAGTGACAATTCATCATTGATTTTAATATATTTTTTATTAAATTTGGTTTTGAACATTATAAAACTGTGTACTTTCACATGTATGTTTGTTCACATGTGTACTTTCACATGTATGTTTCTTGTGTATCAGCAACCCAATAAAGATACATGTTTTGAAAATAAAAAATTATTTGGGGGTTTCAGATCATCTGGGGTTTCACCTAAAGGAGACTAATTCATCATATAAAATATTTTTATGGTTGGAGGTGGCCTTTATGTTGCCACCCTGCACTTTGCCTTTGTGTCATTTTCACTTCTTCATCACTGATTTGCTGCCTCGTGACTCAGTTTAAAACCTGTGATATAATGTACTTTGTTTCACATTATCCTGTGTAATCCATCTAAACAATGATGGGTAATCATGTGTAAAAGAGGTCGTGATTCATTCACTTTATCTCTGGTGATTACACATTTTAAAATATGTACAATAAAATAAACTGATTTAAATAAGTAATGGAAAAATATTTGAATGGACTGAAGTGCCCTAAAATTAAACATATAAAAATTAGCAAAACTAAAAATAACAATAAAATGTTCAAAACATTTTTTTAAAGCCAATAAAATACAATAAAATAAACACAATAATAAACATACAAATAAGAAAACAATGATTAAAACTTAAAGTGTAGGCTAACACATTACTCCAGATTAAAAGCCAGATATAAAAAAAAAATTGCTGTCTAATTTCCTTTTTTTTTTAAATGAGAGAAAGCTTGCCTTTTAAAGTCAGTAAGTTTCTCACTTTAGAGGCAAAAACTAATCTGGATCTTTATGGAAGATGAAAGAACATACATGAATATAATCAAGTGTTTGACCTCAAGACTAGCTCCTTAGTTTTGCTTTAAATAGATTGCTTTGGTAAATATGATCTACTTCTATATATGATACAAGCACCATCAGAAGTACTATGAGCTCACTATGAATAAGCAGCAACACACAAAGTGTTTCAAATAAAGAAGTTTATTTTATTGTGCGATACAACAGCATTTTTGTGACTTCATGGTCATTTAGTAAATAGTAGTAAATATTAATTCTTTCTCCAGAACAGCTGTCATGGGATCTTTTTCACTGGAAGGCAGCTCTCTCTGCTGGCCCCAAGATGGCGCTCTCATCCCTAATGTTTGCAGAAGAAGTCGTGGCACATCACAGTGAGGCAGGCGATCATTTTGGTGAACTCCTCAAAGTCGACTTTGTTGTCCGTGTTGGAGTCCATGGCGGTGAAGATTCGGTCCACCGCTTCCTTGTCATTGGCTTTCTGCAGGTGAAAGAGATTCCACCAGGAGCTTTAACTTTCCTCAACAATGCACAACACAGAAACCTTATGTGCATCCTGCTGGACAGAAAGAGGTCAGAGGTCACTCACCCCCAGCAGCTCGCCAAGTTCACTTTTCAGCAAGTCTTTCAGCTCTCCTTTGGTCAGGCTGTGGGGGTCCCCTTCCTTGCCAGCGTATTTACTGAAGGACCCAATGAGGAGATTGATAGCGTTCTGGATGTCAGACATGATGATTGCTGGTTCAAAAGAATAGAAAGAATTAAAAAGTGACACATGGAGTTTTTCATTGAAGTTGCTTCAGGATGATGCTTCCATTTATTGCTCCTATGACTCCACCTAGAGGCAGAGCCTGTAAACTCTCACTGACATGAACCACAGCGGATCATGTGGCATTGTGGTCAAATTTGGAATGTTAAACAAAGGACAGCATTTATATCCACAACTTGAGGTAATGGTTACCAGGGGAAGGAAAGGGAAAAGGCATCTGAGTCCATGGCTCTGATCGGTAAGCCTGTAATTAAATAACTCAGTAATTATTATTATTATTTTTTTTTTCACTGAGTGTTGGTCCTTAAAGTCTGACATTCAATCTGCTGATTGTGCCATTGTTGGACACTTTTTCCCTTCCTGCTTCAGTTTGAAGAAACAACTCAACCCAAAATCAAAATACATATTTTTCCTCTTTCTAGTGTTTTTTTTTAATCAATCAAAATTATTTTGGAGCATAATACCCTTTATTAGCGATAACCGCAGTAGAGATATACTAGGACTATATACCTATGTGACTATTTTCTTTTTCGTAAAGCCCTGACACTCTGTGGATGATCCTGTTTAATTCTTCGAATGTGTTTTTGGCGCTTGACCATGACAAATTAAGTGTCATCTAGTTCCTTATTTTTTTTTAGAGAAAGTAGCTACAGGCGATATCTCCAACACACCCAAACAATCTAGATAGCACTACATTTAAGAGGTAAATATACATATTTTTGATTCCTTTAAGTGACTAATTTCTTAATTTAACATATCATAATATATATATAAATGGACGCATCATTTGGTTCATTAAGCACAGCAGCAGGCAGTGGGTGTCATCCTTGTTTTGGTCTCTGCTACTGTGTTTTTCTCTGAGTTTTCCGTTGAGCTTGATAAAAATAAATCTCAGGTTTCCACTGGGGCCCAGCGGCTCTTCTTTCCCCCCTGTCACCTGCCTCTAACGCAGCCTCTGCTAAGTGACATGGCAACAGTTTAATCTCTCCAGGTAACTCAGTTGAACTAGGTAAAGGAGCAGGTCAAGACTTGATTAAAGTCCCATGTGTGTTCTCCTAACGGTGTAAAAGTGTTTTTTTTCCACTGACTCCATGAACCCAGGAGAGTCAGTTCGGGTTGCATTCAGGCTCATGTGACGCTGCTCTCTCCCTCTCTGTCTCTCTCTGGGGTGTGGTGAGCAGAGGAAACTGTGGTAGCAGAAGGTTTTTAACCAGATGGGAATTGTGGAGGAGTAGAGCACAAAACAAAGACTATATAACTGTTCCGATGTTTAATTTGGTTTGATTTAAAAGCTCAATTTCGTCTTCTGAATGTAGAATGCATCAGTAAAAAGATGCACTGCAGGCTGAAGTTAGAGAAATAACTAGCATCGCAGCAAAAAGAGCAGTTTCTGTTGCAACGTTTGTATCACAAGCAATAAAGAGAAGTCATAGTTCTCTTATTAAAAAAAAACACAAAATGCAAAAACAGCTTGGCACTTTGCAGTTGTATTCACATTAATAAACTCAGTGAAAATACAGTAAAGGTTATACATTTAAAATGAATTCTGTCGGGAAAAAAAAGTTTCTTTAAAAGTCAGTAAAGAGAAAAAACACACAC
Source organism: Serranus cabrilla (assembly GCA_903364295.1). Classification (NCBI taxonomy): domain Eukaryota; kingdom Metazoa; phylum Chordata; class Actinopteri; order Perciformes; family Serranidae; genus Serranus; species Serranus cabrilla. The sequence goes on along the minus strand of CAFUXE010000007.1, from coordinate 561,178 downwards.
ACATGCACAACAATAACAACTACAACAAAAAACTTTTTTCTTTTTAGATTTTTTACTCACCAAAGCTGTTTTGCGGAGGTGGACGGAGACTGGAGAGTGAAAGTGGGTCTTAGAGGAGCTGCAGTGGTGAAGAAAAGGATGCAAAGGATGCTTTATACACCACCACACCCTTCATCCCTCCCTCCATAATACTCCTTTCATCTCCAACCACTCCCACTTCTCCCCTCGTGCCTTGTTACTTTTTTCCTTTGCCAACTTATTCTTTAAAAAAAACATAAAAAACACTGGGTTTATTGTTGTTGGTGAAATAAAATCATTAGAAACAGCTGATGGTCATTCATGCTGGTTGTTAGGGCGTTTTCTACACGCACGTCACACTTTATAATGTTTCAAAATGCAAAGAATTTGCACAACAAAAATCTTTCAAATGTTGTGATCTTGGTTGCATTTGAACCTGTAATTAATGCTGTTGAGACTGTAGGTAGCATGCAATATGTAGGAGAATTGTAGCAGCGTGCTGTACCTTTAAGACTCCCTTCGAAGCAACAAGGGGGATGTTTTGTACTACTTCATGCTTGCTACAGCTACAGTATAATTTAAGCCAATTTAGTCGTGTAGCAATCCTGTAAAAAAAAAAGCTTATTTTCACTCAATGCAATATATAAAAGTAAAATGGGTTTGAGATTCTATGTTTAGTGTTAGTTCCCTTGTTTTCCTAACAGAATAAGCACTTTTAGAATTCATTGATTTAGAAATTTGGGGATTTTTGAGGAAACAAAACTGGATTTTATTTGCATTTGTCTTGTTCATTGAAGACGTCTTTCAAGCTGATGATTAAAGCAATCACTGTCCGAACTGAATCACTTTTTGCAGCAACGCAGTCACATACAGCTGCTCCATTTAGAGCGCACTTTTGTTCATTCTTTACAAGAAATTTGTGCGATGCACTTTAGCACAGACCCTCGCAAAAACAAAGCTCTCAAGAATCTTGGTGGCAGGGCCAAGAGACAAATGCTGGAGCTGTTTTGGAAAGTTTTTGTTGTCCGCCCCCTAAAGAAGAAAATGTGTTTTTTAATGAAGACTAAATGTGACTAAATCAGACTTATGCAGCAGTGTCCCTGCAGAAAGCATGAATACGTGTGTTTCTATGCATCAGAGCACACTTTAACTGCATATTGTGTTCTGTTTGTTTGTACATAATTTCCCTTTTTCTCTATTTTTATTTAATTGTTTGGGATGCACATGATTCCAAAATGAAAACATTTGGGCACAGTGAGTCACTGAGGCTTGATTGTTATGGTCCTGAGTGGGTCCTCTCTTCCTTGCAATTTTGTGGTGGAGGCTGTGACTCACAGTCATGTCCCTGAAGCTCATGAGTCACGCTGCAGGGACCAGAAATCAGAGACATTAAAATGAGAACTGTGGCAGCTCTGTGCGTATGTTTGTTTGTTTCAACGTGTGTGTGTGTGTGTGTGTGTGTGTGTGTGTGTGTGTGTGGTCTGTTGCATGACTGCAGGGCTCAATATCAAAGATCTTTTCCTGTCTCTCCTCTCTGGTCAGGGTACAACTGTTTTGCTCTCTAATTAACAATTTCAATTAAAGTCCAGTAAAGCACAGATCATAGGTTAGAAGTTAAGTCACTGCCGCTGACATTCATGTAACTGAATTTAAAATGACATTTTTTTACATTACATTGTCATTTCTCACTGTGTGGAAAACTGAAGTCAAAGTTTTTTTTTCTCCTGTCGTCTTCCTTCCTCATTTTACTCACTCAGATTGACCAAACATGGAGGGCATTACCATGGAAACCACATTCTGTAACACATCCAGATGTGATTCATATGAAACTATTTGCAATGCAGCTGGAGCAGTTTGAAGAAATTATCAAGAAACATCATGATCACAGTTAAACTCGGACGCCATCTAGTGGCCAATCAGGAGAAAACACAGCATATTGCTTGAAGATCCAAGATTCATGTTATTGTCATTTGAGGAATTTCATACCCAGAAGAAACGAAATACTGTTTCGCCCCCAAATAATACATAGAGTACCAGTCATTCAGTCTTTATTTTTATTATTTTCAACAGTGCAGATTAATACTGAAGACATCAAAACTATAAAAGAACACATATGGAATTATTTAGGACACAAAAAAGTTTTAAACAAATCAGAATATGTTTTAAATTTTAGATTCTTTGAAGCATCCACCTTTTGTTTTGATGACAGCTTTGCACACTGATTCATGAGGGTTTTCACCTGGAATAGTTTCACCTTGTCAAAAGTTAATTTGTGGAATTTCTTGACTTCTTAATGTATCTGAGACCATAATTGTTTACTACATAATTCCATATGTGCTCCATTATAGTTCTGAAGTCTTTAATATTAATCTACAATGTAGAAAATATAATAAAAACACAGAAAAACAATTGAGTGATAATGTGTGTCCAAACTTTGACTGGCACTGTATTCAAAATTGTCCATCTCTAAAAAAACCAAAAAAGATAAAGCATTCCAGACACACAGCTAAACAGCAGAGCTGACAGACATTAAAAACACAAGAAGAAAAGTGCATTAGAGTCAGTGAGTAAAGTGCTGTTTTCTGTTGACGGATGGTGAATGCACCTGATCCGTACAGCTGTTCCCAGAGTTCCCACAAGTTCCAACAGTGTCTTTTTCTCCCTAAAACAACGTGAGGCCCCAACTGAGCCCCAAGCTGCCTGTTCTACCACTAACAACACCTTCATGACTTCTGTCAGGAGTCTCTGTAATACCAACCACATCACCTTCACCCTTAAGAAGCCTGCTAGTTTTCTGGCTGAATTTCAAACCTTTATTATTATACACACAGTAGAGAGATGACAGGAAATGAGGGGAGAAAAGTATGAGGAAGAAGGAACAAAGGTCCACAGCTGCAGGCTTGTAAATATAACTCGTAAAGCAGAGCGCCGGCTCAAATCTAAGCAGTGTTTGAAGAAGTACTCAGATCCTTTCCACTTTCTGTCCTGTGAGAACCACAAATCTGTAAAAAGTCTGCTTTTCACTGTGTCAGAATAGCACCCTTTTTTCCATTATTCATTTCTTTTTCAAGGAAGACTTCATCCTTCAGTTTATTAAAAGCATTAAAATGTAACACATCTGGAGACATGATTTTCACTGGACGGAGATGAAAAACAAATCTGTGAAGTAACTACAGCCATCAGACAAATGCAGTAAAGGAAAAAGTAAAAAAATAACTCAAGAGATTTAGTGGAATCAAACTATAAATTTGCATAAAATTGAAAATACTCCAGTTAAGTTCAAGTATTTTGTACTTAAGTATTTGCAACTTCTTTGCGATCCACCACTGAATCTAAATTAAATCAAAAAGGAAACAAACACAGACATGAAGTACTTTTACTTCCTCCTATATAATGAGCTACATCAAGATCACAATAGTTTGGTGTCCTTTCCCAGCCGCTACAAGCCGGATGCTGGAAGGGTTTGGCATGTTCGGAACATTGCTGTTATTGTTTAACAAACTGAATTGTCCACAGAGAGGGGCTGCTCTGCCTGTGTGTGTGTCCAAGAAAGGTGTGGCATGCCTTAGTGAGTGTTTGCTAAACTCTGAAGTCACTCCATACACACCTTCACTGTGTATCAGGTGAGGAATGTGAGGGTATGTTTCAGCCACTGAAGGCTGTGACGATGGTATTGCTCAGGGAGCAAGTTTGGGCCTGTTTACTGACATCATGGAGTCTTGCTTCATGCTTAGAGGGAGTTCTTCATCTGATAACGGTTGTTTTAGGGCCGCATGATAAACGTACAGCATGAATATCTATTAATACAGTGCGCTTCATACAGAAAAACACAAAAGGGAAATTGAAAAAACAGTCAGCAAAGTGGGAAATCCCGGCTGTTAACTCAGCTGAGGGTCACATGGGCGTGGTGCTTGTATAAACTGAGGGGCAAATACACACACACAGTGTTGTAACCTAGCAACGTAAGTGTTTGCTCTGTAACCATGAACACTGGTAGGCCGCAGAGCAGGGAGGTGTGTGCAGGGCCTGTGAGACTGTTCAGCCCTGAGTTTAGTCTTCCAGGCAGTCTTGCTCAGGCAGTAAAAGTTCTGCCTACTTACTGGGCTTTACAGACTTCAACAGTGGGCCACAAGATGCAACCTGCAGGCCTGAAAAGTGAATGTGTAATCATATCAACGCCAAAGTGCCTCAAAGCTGCATTCTTTCTAACGGCCAGCAGGGGGCGACTCCACTGTCTGCAAAATAAATCTGATTGTATAGAAGTCAAACAGAAAATGAAATTCCTCCTCTTTTGCTATTTTATAGTTGAAATCGCTAGTTTCAAGTCTTCATAAAAGTTAGTTTGTAACATTTCTGCTGCCTAAAATTGTTCAGCATTCAGTTGTACTAAATTACATCACAACCTTGTTAGGGTCGCTAGCGTCAGCTGATGACATAGTGTCTGTTTTTGGCCATAAACATACAAATATAAAACTAAAGCTTTATGCCTCCCAAACTAAGAAAACTACACAGAAAAGTATTTTCTTTCCCCAATCATGGATTTCGGTCCTTGTAGGCAGTTTTTGTCACAAGTTTTAATGTTTCTGATAAGAAGGTGGAACAATGACACTATGATTGGTGGTATCTCTATGACTGACAGCTATTATTGGCTGGACCTTGATAAAACCGCTCCAACTCTTGGCTGACTCGCAGACTCTGGCTTCAAAGGTGCAAAATATCCTGTATCAGATATTTTGGCTTCATTTAGTGCAGTGCTAGAAGGTGCAGCTGTGTCCTCCAGCTTTTATACTATCCAGTCTATGGCTGGTTGTGAACTAACCAAGATGCCAGCAGCCAATGTGTCGAACTCCAGAGACAGATCTAGCTGCAGTGTTGCAAGCTACACCACACGCCCACTGAGATAGCTTCCCAGATTCCTTCCATACTTATTTTAACCTAAACTGTTATCTTTTTCTAAACCTAAGCACATCGTTTTTGTTTCTAAACCAAACCCAGTTTTGGCACCTAAATGTAACATAGCACAATCGTTTCAAGGCTGTGCCATGGTAATCTTATCGTTCTGTGCTACCTCCACTTCTCTTCTACAGTAAATGGCCAAACCATACATTACAAAGTTACATCTTAACCATTTATGACTAAAATAATTGGTTTGCAGCGCTTGTCAGTGCCAAGTAGCACATAGCCTGAGAAGCAGTGCTGCCTGAGCAGACTTTGAGCAAAAGAAAAAGTCTCTTTTCAGTTCAGGAAGAGTCCGAAGGCGGGGTTATCCTGTTCATCGCTCTGGTGTCATCCAAGTTTCACCAGACATGAAACACAATGAAAAGAATTTGTTGGAAAAACAGCAGTGTACTGACCCGCTGTGCCATGTGACTCAGGCCCTCTACATTTCTTCACAGTGCCCATGGCTGTCTTGCTCAATCAAAATCAAATAGACTGGAATACAACAAACTTCGTTCAGTCACAAAGCACCCTCTCACTTTATTATCTGTTCTTGAATGTATCATCATTCAGACAGTTGCAACACCAGCTTCACAGAAAGGTGTGTTCATGATTAGAGCATTCTGCAGATTCCTCAGAGCAGCGATAAGCGGGACTTTATCACACACGGAGGGAGAGGTTTGTCTGCACTTTCACACACAGGGAACCATAAATTACGGGTGGGGAATTACATCATCAAACCTAGTGCCGCTGGTACAGTTGCCAAGGGAGTCAGTACACTGTGAACCCTGGAATTAGCTTCACAAGGGCGTGACAAAGGGCAGAGCAGAAGCTATGATTTTAAATATTTCGAGTAAAAAAACACTCTAAAATACAAAAGTGTCAGAGGTTTAATATATTTAAAGGTGCTGTGGAAAACATATGGACATATTTTTAGTTTAAAACCTTAACAAAACCTTATCAACAGAATGGGTCAAAGTTACAGTTCTTACATTGTGTCAAAGACGTCTTTGAATTGTGTGAAATTAGCATGCTAACCAGATAGCTTCATCCTGTCCTGTCATGTTATTCCAAGATTGACGACACGAGACTGCCGATTCACAACCGCCACATGGATAACAACGTTATAGTTGAGACTGGAAAGCTTAGCTTAGCTGTTAAACTAGCAGGCAACATTGTCTACCGTTGGGACTCCGCATTGCATCCACCTGTGCTTCCTCTCTGTCAGGCTGTGGGTCTCCGTGCACTCCACTGAGCAGGACTCCCAGAATCTCTGTTTGGATTTTGATCTTAATTTTAATTTAGATTTTTTTGCCACGTCAGAGGACATTGCAAGCTGATTATGTGTTTAACTGTGATGACATTACACAATGTTAAACACCGTCATAGCTGCAATTCTTGCACAAAATGCCACACAGAATTACACACTGCCCCTTTAAACGAAAGGACAGTATGAAACCTTGCAGGCAAACACATGTGCCTAAATATACAGGAAATAACCACCAGACACAACAGCCTTGAAATTCTTCATTGAATTTAATGGACAAAACTATTTTTACAAAACTTGAAATGCAATTGAGATGAAATTTCTGGTTTCTTCTCTCTTCTACTTCTGCCGCCTACTTCTTCGCGCACTTCATCATGTGCGTCTGATAGCACTGCTCACAGGCAATGGAAAGTCCAACAACCAGAGAAACAAACTCCTCAAAGTCCACCTGGCCGTCACCGTTGGTGTCCAGGTCCTTCATGATTTTGTCTACAGCTGCAGGGTCCTTCTGGGACTGGTTTAAAGAAGGGGGGCATCAAGAAGAAAACGTTGGGTTATACTTATCATGTGACAAGTAAGAAAATAATAAACATGATTAAATTCTCTGATAAAGCACTTTTATGTCCCCTCTCACCTTGAGGAAGTTAGGCAGCTCTTTCTCCATCAACTCCCGGAGCTCTTTGCGGTTGAGTGCGCCGTTTTTGCCTTCCTTACTGGCGTAACGGTGGAACACCTTGATGAGCGACTCCATGGCTGTCTCCAGATCTGAAGGCATGGTTGCTGAGGTGTGTTTAGACTAAAAAAAAAAACAGTTCAAATAGGGAAGAAATGTGATCAGTGATGGCATAGAGATCAGGTTTGTTGGACAATTTTGGCCTCATGCAAAAATGTCAAATCTGGATCATTATACTTGTTTTGTTTTGTGATACTCGATGATAAACTAATCATGTAAGAACATCTTCTACTGATAAGCTTATCTGAGGATCTGAAAGGGCGTGGGGGAGTCTAAACGCCTCAGGGCTGATCCTCTCAGTGTAAACAGTAGCCTTTCTTTGGAAGAAAGAAATGCTGGATTGACTAATCAAAAACCTGCCAGCCAGTCCAGTGAGACTGAGGATCTTACTGGCAACATCTTGTGTCTTGGGTGAAATAAAGGTCACACTCTGTTCTGCAAAAGAGGGAAGCTACACTGCATCTTAGACTGATGTGATGTAACCCAGTGACGGGAAAACATCACTTCTCTCCTTTGCTCCACTGCCCTTCCCACTGATGAGTAATTCTCATGAGGAGTGAGACGTCTGTAATTAGGGGTAGTTAGCCTGATGACAACAAACACAAAACTCAAAGCATTCTGCTGCTGTGGAGCTGCAACAGTTAAAAATGAGAAGTGGGAGGGAAAACAGGGGCTGTGCGTTATTTGGGTAAGAGGGAATGGAAAAGTTTAGTTGAATTAGGGAAAAAATGTGCAGAATGATGGTGGTGGTGCAGCAAATGATAGCATATAGCCACAGAGTCCATGTGCAGTGGTGGAAAAAACTACTCAGAACACCACAGTGTAGAAAAACTCTGCTAAAAGTCCTGCAAAACATTTTAACCTAAGTGAAAGAACAGAAGTATAAGCATACATATGTGCTTAAAGTACTAAAGTAAAGTATTCATAATGCAGACTGTCCCATTACAGAATTACACACACATATATATATATACATGTAAATATTACTAGAAGATAATTAGTGATGCCTTAATGTGCACATTATTCAATGTTGAAGCTGGTAAAGGTGGAGCTGATTTATTTATTCATTATTATTATTTATTTATTTTACTTACTGCTGGGTTTCTAAACAGTAAAATATAATTTATTAGTTCAATTAAAATTCCTATGAATAGCTTAAATCTGGAAAGTAACTAGTAACTAAAGCTGTCATATAAATGTAGTGCAGTAAAAAGTAGAAACATTCTCTGAAATGCAGCAGAATAACATTTAAAAGTAAAGTAGTGCAAAAATTATTTTTAAGTACAATACTTGAGTAAAAGTACGTAGTAGTATGTGTCCATGCCTATGGTCCATGCCCACACAGTCCAGTCACACCCTTTAAAGTTTACCTGGAGATTATAGGGACTTTACTGTGTTAACAAAACAAGATCCTGCAGCTATTCAGTGGAGTCCAAAGAGATAAACTGCAGAAAAGTGAGTGAGTCCTTTATGTGTTAGCCAAACGTGAATATCTCCTTAAAGTTAGAAAACTTAAAGTAAACGTGGCACAACCACGGAACAAATTCACTGTAAAACTTTCCAAGATGTGACGAAACCACAAGTGCCCTGTAACTGTTGATGAAAAATAACCACCGAAGTACTTCCCTTCAGGAAACCTCTGATTGACGGATAACAGTAATGAATTAACCGGTTCGTTGTACCAGCAGGCGGTTATAAATAAACCCAGACAAAGCCCCAGCAGTCAGACAGGAGTCCCGTTAGGTCTTACCGTGCAGGCTGAGACGTGATCGGTGGAGAGGAGGTGGGAATGAGCAGAGGTCGAGGAAAAAGTGTAGCGGGGATTTTATAGCGGGGCGCCGCCCTGCAGGCTGGGCAGTGAGTCAGCCTGCGGGGCGGACGGTGGACTCACGGCGCGGGGCGGAACCGACACTCAGCCGGAGGAATAATCTGAGAGATGTGAGATCAGGGACGCGGTTGACCAACTTTCCTTCCGCTCTTTAATAACACAAGTTGTGAAATTAACTCAAGGAGAAGGAGCACTCACAGATTTGACTGACTGTGATCTGAAATCCAGCAAAAAGAATGACGCAGAAGGAAACAGTCGTTTCTTATTACATGTTGGACAGGGAGTGGGAAGAAATGTGAGATGAATGAAAAACTTTTATAACTTAAATTATGATTTGATTTTGTCTTCTGTAATCATGTACTACACTCATAATATGGGTTATGATCATGTAAATATGTATTCTGCAGCACCCACTTATCCCTTACTGTATAAAGCTTATCTATATATATATATGTATGACCTGCAATTTTCTGCTATTAAACTCGGATAAAACTGAAGTTATAGCACTTGGCCCAAGAGATGCACTATCTAATGATATAGCTAGCCTGGACGGCATTAACGTGGCCTCCAGCACTACCGTCAGGAATTTGGGAGTTGATCGAGACATGTCTTTCAACTCCCACATAAAACAAGTTTCAAGGACTGCTTTTTTTTCACTTACGTAACATTACAAAAATCAGACCCATTCTGTCTCAAAAAGATGCAGAAAAACTAGTCCATGCATCATGCATGGACTAGTTTTGCATGCATGATGCATGTGTATCTTCCAGGCTGGACTACTGTAATTCTTTACTATCAGGCTGTCCAACTAAGTCTACAAAGAGTCTCCAGCTGATCCAGAATGCTGCAGCACGTGTACGGACAGGACAACTAAGAAAACAGATCATATCACTCCTGTATTGGCCTCTCTGTAAAATCAAGAAAAGAGTTTAAAATTATCCTCCTCACTTACAAAGCTCTGAATGGTCAGGCGCCATCATATCTCAAAGAGCTCATAGTACCTTATTACCCAACTAGAGCAAAAAGTCTCCAAAACCAGAATGTTAATCAAATATACCTCCACTCATCACTTGCTGCTATAATTAAAAATTGTGTTATACTGCTATATTATCAATCTCAGACCATCACACACACACATTCAGCAAGACAAATTCTAGAAAATCTCCATCGTCCACGCACGCGCGCGCGCGCGCACACACACACACACACACACACACACACACACATAAATTATATATATTTATATTTTTTAAATAAATAGAAAGTTGACTCTATACCACATTTTTTCCAAGCACCCAAAAGTGTTATCAATATTAAAAAACACATTCACATTCAATTTTTCACATTTCACAACTCTTTGTGTAAATGGTTTATTGATAGGGAAATTTTAAGTTAATCGTGGAGTAATTGTGTTAAGAGTTCATCACGGGTGATTCACTCAAAGGCCAAAGGAAAGTTGCAGTTGCCTGTTTTACAGCGGCTGTCTTTGTATCTATGTATTTTGGGGGATTTTTTTTTTTTTTTTAAAGAAAACACACTTTTTTAAAACCTACTTCCAGGTTTGGAGTTTAGATGGTAAATAAATCAGATTCAGGGCTTTTGAGGAAGACATCCCCCCCGCTCCGCCCGCCCTGCTTTATGGAGCCAAGCAGACATGTGACTCAAGTCATTTGGTCCAAGCCTCAAGCAAGCCCCAAGTCCTTTTCTGAGACAAGTCAACTCACGACTTATGTCCAGAGGAGTTCTTTGTTAAGGCAAGTCAAGTCCCAAGTCAAGTCACAACATCTAAAAACCTAAAAACCAATTGGTGCAAGTAGCAAGTCAAGTAAGAGTCCAAAGGAAAGTTGAATCCCAGGATAAAATATATTCATTTAACTGAGAAAAAACATTTAGTGCGACTCAAGTCACAAGCACGTCCAAAGTTGTTTGGGAAAGTCTACACATCACAGGTTATATCAGGTCAAATCAAGTCCTTAGTGAAGGCACGTCAGGCCCAAAGTCAAATCCCAACATAAAAATAACTGTTCAAATAACTATCAAGCCAAGACGACTCCTCAGTGAAGGCAAGTCAAGTCCCAAGACAATCCAGGTTGAGTTCTTATATTAATAATATTACATCAGTAAAAACAAGTTGTGATGCACATCTCTATGCAGATGACACAGTTCTGTATTATTTTGCTGACACTGCACACATTGACAAACTTCAGAATGCACTTTTTAGTTTGAAATGACAAAGCTGGTTTTCTCCAGATGGTGTGGAGAGTAATTTGGAACTAATCGCACTGAGCTGACACAGTACTGAGAGGGTCACAAAGTATAAAATATCTTGGATCAAAAACGTACATTTCATTATCACACTTGTCTGCAAGACATAGAAGAAATTTTCCTCTGATCAGTAAGAAGCAGATGTTGAGGCTGTTTTGAACTATGGTGACATCCACAGACACGCCTCTGGATTCTTTTTAAGAAAAGTAAGGTGGACGTCTCTGCAGTAAGCCGTGACAGGCATTATAAAGCCCAACAAACTTTTACTTTAGTAAATCTTCTAAAAGTGGTATTTCTGTACTGTTATTATAATTTTATTAAAGTAAAAGATCTGATTATTTCTTCTACCACAGTTTGAGTTGTGCGCCCTCTTGTGGTCAAACTTTAGCATTACAAACTATAAACTGATGCACATCTTAAATGACAGTGAAAAACACATGCATACAGATGACATATTGACATATATTCAATTGAAAACTGCACACAGACAACATATTGGATGTTCAAGCTGACTGACTTGATTGTAAAAATACACTAATTCTGAATTTGATGCCTGAAATACGATCCAAAATAGTTGGGACAGGAGTCTGTTCACCACCGCGTGACATCAGCTCAGGACGAGTTCAGGAACTGAGGGGAATAACTGATGTTTTTTAACTTTAATTCTTCAACTCACAGGGAAACGGGATCAATATGAACACAGATATGAACAGTTCAGCCGTTTAGGAACAACTTCCTGAATCTAATTTAAGAAAAAAGCTGAAAAAGATGTGGGTGAATGACAGCCGTCATATATCACTTCTTTATTAAATTGGTGTTATTCTCAGTGATTACTCGACGTGCTTCAGTGAAGCTACACATGCAAACACGAAACTTGAAGTTTGAAAGGAGCTTGACGATGCGCCTTCTGTGACCTTACACACACAGTTGTAATGCCAAGATGTTGAACATTTATATGATTTGATATTTAATATTTGTGCTGAAACATAAACTGAACACCAAGTCGAGTCCACAAGTCTTTAACATACAAGTTCAAGTTATTTTCTGTCAGGTAATGCAGTGAATTTATTAAAAGAGTCACTTGAGTCAACTCTTCACCTGTCTGGAGCGTGGGCTCAACATCTTATAAGATAGAAATGTGTTGAGCATAACATAACAGAACCTGAATCTACCGCTCAGTTAAAATATGCTAACAAAAGCCACTAGATGTCGCTGTCTCTTTAAAAAGTATCACTTTAAGTTTGTAATAAGAGTCACTCCTGTTCAGGAGCAAATTTAAAATGAATTGATTAAAAATATAAATAATAAATAAAGTATACATACATCCACTATAATAGAATAATTCTTTTGAGAAATTTGAGTTTATGCCTTTTGGTAACTACCCTGCTTTGTTGTTTTAATTCATTAATTAGATTTATTTTTTTCCCTTTTTTGTATTTTCTTGTTTGTTTATTAATCCAGTATTATTTATTTATGCACCTTTTTTTTGTATCAATTCAAATGTTCTATATGTGGAAGTAAGATATATACGATATGTGTATGTTTATATATGTGCATATGTAAACACAGTATTTTTCAAGAAAAGCATCACTCCAGACATGACGGCTAAGTTATTCAATTATAGTTTCAGAGGTCTTATGTAAGATAATAGTGTAACTTGATACAACAAAAAAGGTCAAAGGTCAAATGATTTTCTAAAAACATGCTCTACCAAACGGTTCCTCTGTTCTTTTACGGTGAAGATAGTGACGTTTAAGTTGATGTCATCAAATCAGACAATTTGTTACAACATAAAAAAACGTTTGATTACCCATTGATGGTAATTTTTCTAAAACAAACATGCTTGCTCAAACAGTTGAATTGCCATTAAGTTATAAAGTTAGTGGTATTCTAAGATAATAAGAAATATAATAAATTCAACTTCATTCCATTATATGTTGGATAACAAAATGTTTATTAAATATTAATATTTTTAATCTATTTCTGAGATGTTTTCAAAGAATTGTAACAGTAAATATGCATGGAAATAATATTAGCACTGCTAATACTTTTAATTTCGTAAGAACAAACGGATTGGTATGCTAACATAATACCAGCATTACATGGTTTGTATTTCAGGTTTAAAAAAAAAAAAATCTGATTATTTCCTTTACCTCTGTATGAAGCTCTTTGGGCTGTGTTGCTAAGTTTTCTTTTACTGTAATAAATGAATTGTGCGCCCTCTTGTGGTCGAAACACAGTATTACGAACTTTGAATAATCTTGATGTGTATGTGTGCTAAAGGTCTTTCAGCGCTCCTCACACTGTATTATTTAATACAAGACTGCAAGACTATCGCTTGATCACATCATTGCAACAGTAGTAAACAGGCTAATGATCAACCGAGGGGAGGCTCTGGATTTAAAGTGGGCTGCTGTCAACAGAACACGGTGAAGTCAATGGGCGGGGCTTAAAGTCATCAGCAGGTGAGTTAATCAGCAGCGTTTACCGCTCAAATAAAACATCTATTGTCCCTCAGTGATCGACATCACGTGCAGGCAAGTGACGAGATTAGCCAGCAAACAACCGTTTTAATTAAGAGAAACTAAACTAAACATATTACACTCCTGCACATTATCCTGGATTTATTCTATTATTTCCAGCACATACGTAACATTATGATGACAAAAAATATCAAACACGCGGCTTAATATATTTTGCTTATTTAAAAAAAAA
>CAFUXE010000007.1:526901-539884 GCA_903364295.1 Serranus cabrilla | reverse complement strand
AGACGGGATGCAAGGGGATGCAGAAGGTGTGTGTGCGTGCGCGTGTGTGGCTGCTGCTTGTAGCATCGGTCGTTATATGGTTAAAAATTTACGCGTATGCACATGTTGCATCAAATCCCAAATTAAAAATTTTTTTGGTCCTGTGGATTGGAGCAGCCTCCTCTCCAGCAGAGCCCCCGTCCACCTCACCGGCGCGAGGGGCTCGCTGCTCGCGATGTATAATGCCACAAACCCCTCCCCTCTCTCCAGGAGACTGCGCTCTCTAGATGCTGGGGATATACACGTAGCCTGTGCTGCCATGGCGCCTAGATTCCAGGTGAAGGTAAGGATGCGCTGTCGCATCGACTGTTTCACGCCTTCACCGCGCCGGGCTCGGCGTTAGCAGCGACGCAGCGCGCATTAGAGACGGACCCAGCCGGCCCACTCTGTCCTGGCGCATAAAGCCTGCTGGGATCGCAATAGCCTGCTCCTGCGATAGGCTAAATTGCTAGTGGAGAAGAGAGAAAGGCAGGCCGGAGTTGACATTGGAGAATGACACAGAGAGGCTTGGTGCTGAGGGAGAAAGTAGGTTATTTTGACTAATCCAATGAATCCGCTGTAGTCTTTCTGTGTGGTGGTTTGTTCTCTCTTGCTGCAGCTTCATTCTGTCTCATGCAGGAAACGTTTTATTTCACTATAAGCTGCTTTCATCAATCATCTTGTATGTGGATTTTCATTTATATATACAGCTCTATAACATCATCTTCTTAAAGTGGATTCACTGTATGTGATCCTCTGTGTTAAAGCTTCTGCATTCACACCCTCAGAATCAATGATTTCAACAATGGTTTCTGGTGTGAAAAGCTGCTGTCCCGATGCTGCATCCTGTCACATCGCAGTGACAGACCCCCCCTCTGCAGCACCGCCAGTCAGTTTGCCTTGTCCTGGATTTGAAGTGAACACACAGTGTCAGTGATGGAGATGTACCGCCGGCGGCCCTGCAACAGTTTGGGCTGCAGGTTGAGGTTGTGTGTCAAGGGCGTGCATGAAACAACAGAAAGCACTGTTAGTCTTAGTGAAATGAAAGAAAGTGTAACACGCTGCTGCACTCTCTTATGCTGACTGAACACAAAAAGGTGTCGGGAGATGGATAAAGGAACACACCCCCTTTAATGGTATCATTATTTCAGGAGCGTGGTAGTTTAGTGGTTGGACTGTCGCTGCACGTTTCTGCAACAGTGCAGCCTGCGTCCTTTTCTGTCAAATCCCTGTCCTTGAGCAGGACTGTGACACGCCAAGTGCTCCAGAGGTGCAGCTTTTCACAGCTCTGACCACTGAAGGTGCTGATTCAGCAGGAAGCTACTTTTGTAGCACAAGGAAACAAATCCAAAATAATCCGTAGATTATG
Organism: Serranus cabrilla; assembly: GCA_903364295.1. Classification (NCBI taxonomy): domain Eukaryota; kingdom Metazoa; phylum Chordata; class Actinopteri; order Perciformes; family Serranidae; genus Serranus; species Serranus cabrilla. The sequence continues at coordinate 538,497 of CAFUXE010000007.1, read as the reverse complement.
TGGTGAAACTGTAAATGTTCCTGGACGTGTCGTTGTATCACGTCCTGGTTCCCCCATTGTGCTGTACACCGACAGTGTTGAGTAAGAAATATGCCATGAAGACAGAAAAATGCTGGTGATACAGAAGCATAATGCGACTGCTGGCTAAAGAGCTCATGTCCGAGTTAAGGGATGCACTCTGTGCAGTGGCTGAATAATTCATGCCTGGTCTTTATCCATATTTAACAAGAATAATGCCCTATGTCGCCTGTCTGGGACAGCATCGCCCTGATTCTCTCTTTATTCTATTCTATTATAAGACTGGCTGGGCTGATTCATAATCTTTCACACCAGATAGTCATCAGATAGTTACTGATTTAATTGAAGTGAGTTTGTATGTGGCGCTTCATCCATATCCATAGATGGCGGTCAGCATGACCCCATTTTGGAGGAGCAGGCAGAGGAAGAGAAGCGATGTACCACTGTGGACAGGATGTGCTTAAGCCACCTGAGCAAATCAATATCAGTTTAAGTGCATGCTATATTTAGAATATTTTCCCCACTTTACCTCGCTATCAGACAGCCCTGTTTAAGTTTACGGCGAGGGACTGAAGCTGCTCTGTGACACGTCAAAGCCACCAGACTCCATTGATAAAAACAGTCATTTTACTGTGCAGAACACAGGAGTTGCTGGTCTGAAATAATTCTCTAAAAGTTTCATACAGAAATCAGCTATTGTATCCGTAAGTGATGTCACTTCTTTGTCTCCGGCAGTCGAACATGAAGAGCCTGGAGCACGAGCTGCACTGCCCCGTGTGCAAGGACATCGTCAAACAGCCCGTGGTGCTGCCGTGCCAGCACAGCGTCTGCCTCATGTGTGCCTCGGAGGTGTTGGTGGCCAACGGCTACCCGCCTCCAGACCTTCCCCCGGAGCCAAACTCCCCGGCCTCCACACCCAACACCCGCTCACCCCGCCAGGCCCGAAGGCCGACCCCCAAAGCCGAGCAGCGACCTATCGACCGCGTGCTGCGTGCAGGTTCGGGACACCTTTTCTTTTTGCCATGTCAGAGTCTGTGGAGGGGGAGGTTTTGTTTGGATCAAATATTTTAAAATACTATGGACTGTTTTGATGTGTTGGATTGTATTTTGACGTGTAAACTGTGTGGTTACATCATAACCTTCACAAAATGTTAAAAAAAAAATAAATAAAAGTGGGGAAAAAGTGAGTATTTGGAAGAAATATAAAACGTGATTATTTTATATCGCACCTGAGATACAGTTCACTATACTGGAGGGAATTCTTATTTGTGCATCACTCTCATTTTCATTGAAGTTTCTTATGTAGAGTATGATTTGTAGGTTCATTTGACACATATTTTACATATTGCTCTTGTCCATATTTACAGTATCTTTAAATACTTTTCATTCTGCGTCTATATAACACTTAAAAATGTTTAGCATGCCATCACTTTTTTTCAGCAAAACCTCACCTATATGACCTTTATAATCAGTTTTTCACTTTGAATGACTGGATCAACATTTTGAACCCCAAAAAACAAAAACAAGAATTTTAAAAAAGGGGTTTTGTTTTAACTTTAATAACACACAAAGCCAATGGGGACATAGATTGTAAATACATATACAAAAGGGCAAAATAAGATCTAGTTTTATATTTTTAAACCACATATATTTGACCTCAACTCCGGTTTTCCTCGGCCTATCATCATGAAACAAAAACTGGCGTGGAGTTTTTAAGCCAGTACTTCAGAGAAAAGTTGACGTCAGGGCTCGACGCTGCTTAGCTTCTACATTATGAAATCACGTGCCGGCTCTTTCGGTGACTCCGGAGGGTGAATCGGATAAAACATCCTGTCCTGTCTGCTTATAACTTGGCTTCTCTTCTTTGATTTAAGGTCCCCACCCGCCTTCGCCATCCATGCCCCGGTCTCCTGGATATGGGACGCATCCAGGGCGGCGGCGTAAGGAGGGCCCCCCGCTGGTGATGATGTTCCCCTGTATCCCCTGCGGCCGGGACGTGGAGCTGGGGGAGAAGGGCCTCACTGACTGTCTGCGCAACCTCACCTTGGAGCGGATCGTGGAGAGGTCGGTGCACGCGGTGATCCCGCCCTGCAGCGCCTGTAACGTTTGGGGCCAAATGGACGTGAATAGATGACTTGGGTGTGAGAAACAGAGTGTGGGAACGTGTCCAATACCGATTGTAATTATTCAGCAGCAGCTGAGCTGTGGAGGAATCCTGCAGCGTGTGCACTGACACACACTGTAGCCACCGAGTTTCCACCGTCCAGCAGCTTTTCACCTATTCAATACTGTGTCTCACTCTCTCGTTTCTAGCATTTTATACATTTTAAGAACATTTCGTTCGTCTTTGATTCATGTTCTTTTATTTAGTTTCATGCCTCTGACTGCAAAGTTTTTGGATTCTGAAAGGTTTATTTCAGAAGAATATAGATTACGTTAATGAATTCTAGCTCCTGAGGCATTAATGTGTTCATTACCTTAATGCAGAGGTGGAAGAAATATTCAGATCTCTTACATAAGTAAAAGTACTACAACTCAAAACTTACTTAAGTAAAAAGTAAGTAAAAAGTAAAAAAAGTATCAGCAACAAAATGTACTTAAAGTAAAAGTACTCATTATGCAGAATGGACGCACTCAGATTGTTTTATATATTCCAAATATATTATTTTTCGTGCATTTTTTAAGCAGTGTAGATAGGGCTCATTTTAATGACCTTATATACTGTTATGAGGATTAATATATAAAAAAACAACAACTTTTAATCCCTTTAAATTGATCATGTTTTTATGTTAAATCTTGTCCTGAAAAGTGACTAAAGCTGTCAGCAAAATGTAGTGGAGTAAAAGTATAAAGTTACATAAAATGGAAATACTCAAGTAAAGTACAAGTATTCTACTTGAGTAAATGTCAATAGTAAAATTTCACCACTGCTTTAATGTTTTAGCTGGTACGGTGCGGCTTATTTTTCACTATATTTACTGCCAGGTAGCCTGTGAATTTCATCAAGGGATCAATAAAGTCTTATCTTTATCTAGAATTATAGTTCATAACTGTTTGTTGATTATATTTTGTATTATTAATCCTCAACTGCAAAGTATCAGTGTATGTCACGTAATATATTGAATTGTAGTAGAGTAGAGGTTTAAATTAGCATAGAAAAGAAATACTGAAGTAAAGTATGCAGAAAAAGTACAGTACTTGAGTAAATGTACTTGGTTAAATTCCACCACAGCAATAGAACAAGTCAAACATTATATATAAAAGCTGAAACAACCTTTCTGTTCCTCCTCCTGCTCCCCCCTGCAGGTACAGACACACGGTGAGTCTGGGCAGTGTGGCTGTGATGTGCCAGTTCTGTAAACCTCCTCAGGCTCTGGAGGCCACCAAGGGCTGCGCCGACTGCAGGGCCAACTTCTGCAACGAGTGTTTCAAGCTGTACCACCCGTGGGGGACGCCACGCGCACAACATGAACACATCCAGCCCACACTCAACTTCAGACCAAAGGTCAGACATCTGGACAATTAATCGGATTATTCAATAATAAGACATCAAAAACGTCATCGTATAGTATTTACAGATATTTAAAAAATCACAGACAACTCACTTTACCAAAGCAGTTTTGAAAAATTGTTTGCTATTTTAAAATTATATTACATCATTTATTTATATATATATATGTAGCTCTATGGAACATTGTTACAGTTATAATGACATAAATCATAAAAAGGAAAAGCCCCAGTTGAATTTCTAAGATCCATTTTTTTTTAAAATTGTAATAAAATTGTATTTATATATTCAACACTTTTTTTTAAGTTCCCACAAGTGGCATGAATATGAGAAAAAAGCGTGTCTCCACATGCTATACATACTGAACTATTTACATTTTACAACCTCTCCTCTCCTGTCCTCTCCTCTCTGATCTGTGTAAACAGTCTGTGTCGTCCTGTCTGATTTTTAGTGAATATTTATCACATGACCATTTGAATCAATCAGGGCTTCACTGTGTCGCTGAGGAGCAGAATTTTATGTTTTTAACAGGATCCAGTTATTACAAATGGTTAATTTTCAGCAACATTTAAAATGAGACATGTAGAATAAAGTGATTTGGGTGTACAGTTGTACGGTCTACAGTTATAAAAGGTTGAAGGTGATTAGTAAAGTTTTATTTACAAGAAAGAATAAACTTATAGTTAATAAAAGGAGCTTTAAAGTGATAGATTTGGGTCCAGTTTCTCTACAGAACTTGGACTCTTCTGTTTATTTAAAGTCTGGATTGAATGTGGTTCTTGTCCTCAGGTTCTGACCTGTCCGGAGCACGACCAGGAGAAGCTGCAGTTCTACTGCCGGTCCTGTCAGCGGCTGCTCTGCCCGCTCTGCAAACTGCGCCGCATCCACACCGGACACAAAATCCTGCCAGTCGCTCACGCATACCAAGCCCTGAAGGTACGACTCTGAAGCTGAGCTGAAAGTGCTTTTGAAATGTCATAGGTTACTCTGGAAAGATGTAATAATGTGACTATTTTTGTAACTTATATTTGATTACTTTTTATTCATTCTTTTCAAATAAATGTTTTTAACAGGCAGGTATTTGATTGGCAGACCAGGGGCGGTGCAAATTCAGACAAGAGAACCAATCAAAACAAAGCTCAAGATTTCAGAAAATATACCGTCAAATTTGATACGCATCGTCCAAAAATATGTCAAAAGAAGGCGTTCCTGCACAGCGAAAAAAACAGAAAGCAACAGAAGAAATTAAGAAGAAATTCCATTTAAGCTTTTTTACCAAAAATGATACATTCGGATGTAAACGCCTTAATGATGTTAATATTAATTAAAGTTATTGGAATAATGTGAGGGAATTTATTCTCAAAGTTATTCTTTTAAACTTAAATATCAAGGGAAAATCTTTGTTTCCTGCTCATCATTTAAAGCTTTATGTGTTCACATTTATTACTTTTTTGTCAGTAAAGAGCGATAATCTCAATTCTGGAAATAGGTTATATTCCTTCCACAGTATGCATGCTTGATATGTGCTGTCCAGCTGTGTGTGACATTAAGCTGCCTGGTGTGTGTTCGTCATCCTTATGTTGTGTTTTTGCTGCTTATTTGACAGGAGAAGATTACGAAGGAGATGAACTACATTCTGTCCAACCAGGACACAGTCCTGTCTCAGATTACCCAGCTGGAGAGTTCCATCACTCAGACCGAGGTGATTAACACTTTGTGCTGACTGACAAAATGTTTGCTGAACATGGAATTAACTCCAGATACATTAACATAAAAAGGTTGAGGTTCCTGTCTGTAGATCTTTTTTTTCCCCAGCCTCTTTGATAGTTGGCCACCCTTTCCTTTGTGGCCTCACTCAACTGTTGAAAACTGACAATTTAGTTCAAAAATCTCCATATTGCAGGTCATATACAAGTCCTACATTCTTTATAATACGCTATAAAGTAGTTGTAATCATATATAAGGAATTTCAAAGTCGATTATTGTATTTAAAGAATCTATAACTGATGTCGGAAAAGTTTAGGAATAATTGATAACCAAGAGGAAACGTCCAGGTCTGAACTGTGAGAGAATGTGGAAATGCCTGTTTTCTTTCTAATGACCAGCAGGGGGCGACTCCACTGGTTGCAAAAAGAGGCCTAATTATATAGAAATTCATGAGAAAATTATCCTACTTCTCATTTGATTTATTACCTCAGTAAACATTTTCCCAATGGGTTTAAGGTCTCAATTTCTAGTTCCAAGTCTTCTTGAATACAGCATGATGTTCATTTAACATAAAATGGATTATAACAGCTACCTTTTGATTTGGTAATTGCTCCTACAGGGCAGTAATCCTAACCCTACTCCCTTTCACAGTGTGTCTTCAGGTTAATTGTGTAAAATTGTGTTCAGTGTTTGGTTTTCTTGATAGACTCTAAAGCAGCACCAGCATGTTTAAACCCCTCCTGCTCCAACGCGGCTGACTGTAACGATCAGCTTGTTAAAAAGCAGCTTCAGGCGTTCGTAACGAGTTGATCATTTGTGTTGGAACATGGTGGGATATAAAACATGCAGGTACAAGTGGTACTCCAGGAGAGGATCGGGAAGAGCTGCTCTCAGGAGTTCCTTCTGAATTACAAGCCAACGCTGAAGGGAAATTTTTGAATGATGCATTAAAGAAAATGCATGAATTAGGGACATTTCCATTAACTTTATTAGAGCAAATAAACAAAGCTGCATGAACGTACTTCGCCAGATGGTGGCAGTGTGATGTGTTGCTGTAGGCTAATCTGTCAGTAAGCAGTAGAAGAAGTTGAGATTGTCCAATAGAAAAAAAACAACAAAAAAGATGATGCTAATCGGACAACTTGGCCACCCACCAGAAAATGGAGAGAAGACGCAGACAGCTTCTACGTCTTTTTAAAAAAAAGTTTTTTCTGTCAGAACATAAACAGCTGATCAGTCATGTCAGTCACTTCGCTACATCAGAACTTATTCGGAAAAGACATTTCCATCTCTTTGTGGGCCTATAAACTTACTCCTCTTTTTCAAAAGTTTGATCAAATTTGGGTGTTTCCATCCAGTTTTTCTCATGTTGATCTTCAAAATGTGCTGAGAAATATGTCGATGGAAACACGGCTACAGATGCAAACAAAGCCAGCTAGAGCTAGCATTAGCATGAAACGTAGCGTCCTCCTCCCCAACTCCAACCTTTCATCCAAAAACAGTCACCGAATGGTAACAGCAAAAAAAACAAACTAAAGGCTTCAAAACCATTGTCCCAAACCAATATCTGATGCCACTATGTCCACATCCACTCCTTTTTTTTACAGTCTGTGTTGAAAAAACTATTTTTTACATCCGTATAACTCACTCCAATACTGTAAAGGTCTTCAAAACTCATGAAAACAATCAGCTCATTAAGTTTTTCATTTGAGTAGACAAGAAATATTTAGAAAATAGTGCAAATATTTAAAAGAAACTATTAATAATAGTATAATTATTATATGTCCTATTGTTATTACTTAACACCAGTAATGGATGCTTCACAGGGTGAGTTTTAGCCTTTTAGTTCTTCTTACAGCTACATTATAATGTGTTATAAGTCATTTATTAATGTTTATATACTCTTTATGAATGCTACATACAAGAGACTAAAATCCATTGTGTCTGTCTGAGAGGGAGACGCCCTCAGAAGTATTACTGTTGTTGTTGCTGGCAGACTTAAAATAGTTTAGAACCAGTTTCAGATCATTAAGGTGATTAGTGGTTAGAAAAGATATTTTGCTTGTTCAAACATGGGACTCATTGCATTAAAACACCACATTAGCTTCCAACGTTTGTATTGTAACTAGGTGCAGCTATGCATAACAAGCTGTTTGCATCACATTTGCTTGTTCTACAGTTATTTATAAGGTTAAAGACATACCATATTTTTATAAGGCGCAACATCAGTTAACGGTATAATTTCATACATAATGCTCAGAAAATCCATCAAGCGGTGCGGCTTCATAAAGTCGTACTAAAACATTTTGACAGATTTTTGAGCCACATAAAATCAGTTTGTTGTCAGTAAGCACAACCAGAACTCCTACGTAAAGTCTGTCGATTGTCTGTCGATTTTTGAGAAAATTAAAGGATTTTAAGTGTGCCTTTTAGTCCAAAAAATACGGTATTTTCTTAAGATTTAGTCCTTGCAGATGAAGGAATGAGTAAAAACCTGCTGACATATTGTTATTAATGCTAATGACACAGTGTGCACAGCAGTAATCTGTCCACTTTGACAGCCACATGCAAACACACACAGGCAGGTTTTCATTATTTTAACCCGTTTCATGTTCCTTGAATGTTGCAGCAGAACCGTTTCTCTCTAACTTTAGCTGTAGCATCAGCCGGTTGGTGGTGTGTGAACGTGTCCGTCTGTGTAATTTATCACCAGGTAAACAGTGTAGCAGCCAGAGAGCAGCTGGCTCAGAGCATCAGAGACCTGACGGCCGCTCTGGCCGAGCGCCACGCCTCCCTCACCCAGGCTCTGGAGGCGGCGCGGAAGAAGCGAGGCGAGGCTTTGGCCTCTCAGGTGGCAGAGAGGCGGGGCCTGATGGAGCACGCGGGGCTCATGGCGTTCACGCAGGAGCTGCTGAAAGAAACAGACCAGCCCTGCTTTGTGCAGGCTGCACGCCAGACTCACAACAGGTTCTACGTCTGATTATCTTTGGCATTACTCCATGTTTCGATCCAACCGATCCTATATATCTTTTTTGGTTCTTCTTCTTGTTTCAACACGTAGCTTTACTGTACCGTTGAGTAATCACTCGTTTAGCTCTTTGCAAGTGTAGAAGAAGAGATGCAGCTGATCGAATGTAACTAAGTACATTTACCCAAGTGTTGTACTTAAGTACACTTTTGAGGTACTTGTACTTTACTTGAGTATTTCCAATTTATGTAACTTTATACTTCTACTTCACTACATTTAGCTGCCAGCTTTAGTTACTTTTCAGGTCGAGATTTAACATGAGAAACATGATACATTTAAGTGATTATTACTATATAAACAAGTGCATCAATACAAATAATCCAATTCTATATATTTAATATAAATAACATATCTGAGTGGGTCCACTCTGCATAAGGAGTACTTTTACTTTTCATACTTTTGATGCTGATACTTTTGTTCTTTTACTTAGTGAGTAAACTTTGAATACATAGTGGAGTAATTTCACAGGTTGGTATTAGTACTTTTACTTAAATGAGGGATCTGAATACTTTTTCTACCACTGGCCATTTATTTATTTCTTATAAGTTCAACATCTTGTCCACAGAAACTGTCCTAAATGATAATGATCTTCTATATTGCTATTATTCGCCAATATTATATCGATATAACTGTTCATCGCCTGCGAGCCAAAGCCTAAATACAGCTTAATCATCTTGCCGTCGTTGTCAAGAACTACAGAAAGCACTACAAGAACTCTGAGCCACACCCACGCCTTTTCATAACAGGTTTTGCAATAAAGGTGTCCTGACCTGCTCCAGCCTTATCTTTCTAATTATTATTATTATCACACAGCCCTCTCCTCACCAATCTGTCTCACCCTCACACATCCCGTACACACTGCTCCTCTGTCTCTCCTCTGACATTTCTTTCCTGCGGCACCAGGTTCAGCAAAGCCATCGAGAACCTGCAGCATTTCACCCTGGCTGCCGATCCGTCCTTCAGACACTTCCAGCTGGACGTCTCCAAAGAACTCAAACTCCTGACAGAGCTGAACTTCATCCAGGGTGAGCGGGGGGTGACGGGAGGGGAAGGGCTGGAGTGGAGATAGTGAACGGGAACACGATAAGGAAGATACTGTCTAATGTCAGAAATGTCACACACAGGTTAAACTTGTGTATTTCAGTTATTCATGGTCATTAATACCATGTTTTCACAGCTCCTCTGGCTCCAGTGATCGACACCCAGCACACCCTGGCCTACGACCAGCTCTTCCTGTGCTGGCGACTCCCCCAGGACTCTGCCCCCGCCTGGCACTTCTCCGTGGAGTACCGCCGCCGGGGCGTGGTGCCCGGAGGAGCGTCTCGGGGCGGGATCAGGGGAGGGCTGTCTGCCGCACGCTGGGGCTGGCAGCGGCTAGACGAAGTGAGCGGGAGCAGCGCCGTGATTGACAGGTTGGAGATGGACAGCGTGTACGTGCTGCGGGTGAGAGGCTGCAACAAGGCGGGCTACGGCGAGTACAGCGAGGAGGTGTACCTGCACACCCCGCCTGCTCCAGGTGAGAGCACACACACAAGGTTTCTGTCGACCTCATTAACAAGTAAACAAGCTGACTTTGCCGCAGGCAAACGGAGATGTTAAAACAGGTCAAACTCTGCCCCACATCGGTCGCATCTCCAAACTCAACGGCTCCAAACAGAAATACTTCACTGATCCCCGAGGGGGGATTCCTTTGTTACAGTTGCTGCTGTACAAGAACAGAAAGTACTTCTGTTCATAAAACAAAGTAAAAAAAAAGCACGCTACACTAAGCACACGCTGATATAAAACACAAATGCAAGTCTTAAAGTAAGTAAAGATATGTACGAATAGGAATATGAAATATAGAATACATTTATAGTTAATAGAGATATGTACAATAGAATAAATATCTCTTTTTACTTGAAATGTACTCGATATTTTCATGTAGAATAGATAAGAAATATTCACGGTCGAATGAAACTTTTTTTTTTACCTCTTTCCATGAAATGATTGTAACAATGTGATTTATACTTGACAGATAAAGTGTTCATCTTTTCTTTTTTTCTTTGTCTTTTCTATATCTTTTAACTATATTAATCAATCTCTTCCAAACATATCACAGTGAAAATGACACCACAGTTAATAGAGGATTGTGTCTGAATACAAGATTATTCCAACTTTATGGGCGACCATATAATTCTTCCCGTGTTTACTGTCCGAATTAGCAACTTGAGACATTAAAAATGAAGTTAAAGTTGAAAGACGACGTCAACGAGCAGATTGTAAAAAAAAAAAAAGAAGCCTTTTTACCGATTTAGTGAAGGGAATAAATAATAAAAAGCTATTTGTTGTACATTAGCTGCGTTCTTGCTCTCCACATGGACCTGAGACAAACAAAGCACGCTCTAACTAACTAACCTTTCTGTCCACACTGTATGACAAAGTGTATTCAGAACAGTCTGTTGATGAGCCAACAAAGGTTTTCTGCTCTAAAGAAATCTAGTACCGGTGTGCCACCCTTTGGCACAGATAACATGAGACCCTTTTCATGGCAGTAGAGTTGCAAGATTTTTTTTAAACAAGGCGAGGCACATTCATCCGATCGGCGGAGCACCTTTTGAGTAAAGTAGAATAAAATAAATCAGCTAGAACAGTAAAAATGGGCTAAGCTAACACTGATGGTGGCTGCACCGTGCCAGGGTTTGGAGTTGTGCACACTGGCACATTTTACTGGCACAAAGTCGGCTTTACCACCGTGCAACTGTGATGCACAGACAAGAAGAATGTGCAGAAGTTAATATAAAGAACATCTGACCGTCAAGCTTTGCCAGAGTTTTATTGGCTGCATGTTCGTATCTGCACGGAGCTGCGAGTCCCTCGTGAATCGCTGCATCATGTGGCAGCTGTGGTCCACCCCAACACTGAACAATGGTGTCTATTTTTGTCACTGCGTGTACAGTATATCACCACCTTGCCTACTTTATTTTCTTCTTCTTTTATTTTTTTATTTTTCACAATCTGTCCTATTTGTATTTCTTCTCTAGCAGTCATGGTAGCACTGCATTTGAGTGCAGGAATGTGGGAACACGGTGCCAGCTGGACATGAGGGCGTAACCCTTTGTTACACATGTCAACACTTAGAGATTATTTGGAAGCAAAACCAACAATGAGTGCATCAAAAATGTTTATTTCACAGAACTTCTAAACCTCTGTGGTAAGTATGAAAGGTCAAAGTTGGTCCGTAATATGTATTTTGATAACAACAAACTTTGGGTTATCATTTTTTGCCTTCGTCTTAATACTCTTTGCTAGCCTGGGGAAGTATTATTTAAAAGGCACACTGTGCAGGATTTTCC
>CAFUXE010000007.1:494746-511693 GCA_903364295.1 Serranus cabrilla | reverse complement strand
TTTGTGTCATTTTTGGAAATGATGCCAGGATGTAGAGTTTTTAAACCTCATCCTGTTCCTGCGTTTCTTTAGCCGACACTAATAACCAACTAGAAAAGCACTCGGAGAACGCAGACCTCCGCCAAGGCAATAGGGTCAGTTACACAATACCAAATTGCACACTTGAAGGATTATATTGAAAGCATAGGTACACCTGTTCAACTCGTTAACACAAATATCTAATCAGTCAATCACATGGCAGCAGCTCAAAGCATTTAGGCCTGTAGACCTGGTGAAAACGAGCTGCTGAAGGTCAAAACGAGCATCAGAATGAGGAAGAAAGGTGATTTAAGTGACTTTGAACGTGGTATTGTTGTTGGTCTGAGTACTTTAGAAACTGCTGATCCAACAACCATCTCTTGTGTTTACAGAGAATGATCCGAAAAAGCGAAAATAACCAGTGAGTCAAATGTCTTGTGGAAAGGCAACAGTAACTCTAATAACCACTTGTTACAACCAACATATGCAGAAGAACATCTCTGAACACACAACACATCCAACCTTGAAGCAGAAGACCACACTGCCACTTTATTAGGTACACCTTGCTTTAGAGTGGATTTATCATTTGGAATTTTTTATCAGAATAATCCATACAAATATGAATTTCCCATTATCTGCCAGTGAATTTATGTCGCCCAAAAATACTGTGCATCCAGAGAACCATTAGTTGCAGCTCCTTGTGTTTCAGCTCCTTCAGAGGAAATGAAATGCACAAACATGTTGCAGACACTGAGGCCACAGCATATATCTTGGCTGTTCTACAAAGCCACAAAGCCATTCACAAGATGAAGCATCCTCGAACTGCACTGCAGACTTGGAAACGTAATTGTTGATTTCAGGGTTTCAAGATTTATGTTCGAGCAAACAGACATAAACTCTGACTATCTGCCATTCTTGCATATAACAGTCTCCATAAACAGAAGAAACAGGCTTGGCCCCTCTGGCAGACGCGCAGATCGTCACTTACACTATTAACACTGGTGCAGACAAACATAAACACCACCGTCCCAAGAATAACTCCCCATTTTTCCCCAAAGAATGATGTTTATTTCTCGGTGGCTCTTTAGTGCGTCCCTCTCCCCAGCTAACTGAATGATGTTTACATCTCCCACTCCTCCTGATTTCACCCTGGAGATGTGTGTATACTCTGCACCTGGACAGTTCACGGCCCTGAATGAACGACGTGCCCCGCAGCACCTCCAGAGACACGGAGATCCAACACCAGCGTGCTCCCGGAGGCCCCTAATGAAATTGTTGCTGGATTCCTCGCTTTGGAATAACATTAGTATTTATGGATAGCTTTCAGCTAGTACTAATGGTAAACTAATTTTCAAAATGGCTTTTCTAAATTAAGAGGATGGCACAGAGAAACAGTTAAAGGTCTAATGTGTGTTAAAAGCCTGACTGGGGGCCTCATTATGGACTCGGTTGAAATAAATTGTTTTCTCTCTCTCAGCTGACAGGGTGCTGCTGTTGTTAATAAATCAGAAAACAGTCCGGGGCGGCGTTTTAATGAAAACATAGACAGCAACAACATTGAGATTTATTGAGAAGTATAATGAGGCAATGTTTTAATGAATCCGTCTGACCACTGTCTTCTCAATGACTATAGTTGTTGTTGTTATAGTGTTATATTTTTATTTACTGCAGTTCTAGGAGTATTTTTTATTTTTTATTTATTTTCTATTAATTAAATTCCACTCTGCTACACTAATGTCAGTTCTAGTAAACTCACCTACTTGTACACACAACCCTATATTTTATTTGTCATCACATTTTATCTGACAACTTCAGACGTCATTACATCTGGCTTTCTATCTTATTAATGTCATTTTATCTTATTGTCATTTTATTGTTATTGTTGTAATTTTTGTATTTTATTTCAATCTTATTAATTTCTTTATATCTTATTATTGTCATTTTATCTTTTATATGGCTAATGCTCTTAATGCAACAAGTGCCTTTATTGCTGAGCTGACACATTCCTCTCATCACATACATTGTACTATTGATCTCCTGTGAACCTACAAATGAAACTGACACTTTTGACTTGAACTACAAGAATATAGGACGTGCAGAATATAGTGTGAATTCAGTACAACAGTAATGTAAATTACAAAATTAATAAATATGTAGATAGGTAGGCAAAAAATTCAGGATTAACAAGCACAAATTAATATCAAAACGTGTAACAAAGAAACAGATGGATAGCTTTATTTATCCCTGCGGCAATGTCACGGTTACATAAAAATGTTAAATAAAAATGGCACATAAAACTCTGAGAATTATTCAGTAGGCCTACATATACATTTGTGTGAGAGAGAGTACAGGTAGTGCAAAATTAAATACAGATCTAAAGATGTGTTAAATTAATTTTAATTGACAAGACCTGACAAGGCTTTAAATAGTGATACTATACCGTGTTTTAGTTTGAATATGTTATTACGGATGATATTTTTCACAACACTGTATGTATAATAAAATGATTGATGATTGATGTTTATTATTCCATTGTTTTGAGATTTTAAAACTGTTACAGTATGTGTGTGGCCAATGATATGTAATAGGACACAAACAAAAATTAAACATCGCTCTCAAAGGGTCTTCTCTTGCTGAATAGAAATAAAAAATTATGCTCTGGTGTAGTAATTTGAGATTTGAGGTCAATATCTCGATAATTATAAAGATTAAGCTTTGAATAAAACTTGTGCATAATGAATTTTGCAGAAAGTAAGGCATTTACAAAAATAAACAAGACATTTAATCAATAATTAGGTAAATTCGTTGGAATTTCTGAAGCAATACAGCTCTGACTACGGTACCCATAAGGCAACGCGGTTGACGTCATAAACCTGCGCAGAGCTGAGGTGGCGTTAGACAGGAGGTAAACACATCGGATTATATCTTCTCAAGCTGTTAAATGAACTAAATTCTTTCCAAAGGAGTGAAATATTTCATTTGGCTGCTTGTGTTGAACTGTTTTATTCTTGTTGCCAACCGGCGGTTTGTGTTTATCGTGTGTTGGAGCTACATAGCTAACACGGTGCTACTTTGCTGTGCTAAAGCTAAGCTAATTGCATAAACAGCTATCGTTTCTTTCTCAGGTTGTTATCCGGCTGCTCACCTGGAAATCCCCGCGGCGGCTCTCATCATGACCAAACTCCTGGAGTGGCTGTTCGGCGTGTCGGTGCTGGGAGCGGCCTGGGCGCTGGTCTCTTTCGACCTGTTGGACCTGAGTCTGCCGCAGACTTACAGAGAGGTGGCCTGGCCGATGCCCCTGTACCTGCTGGTGTCGTTTGGCTGCTACTCCCTGGCCACGGTGGGGTACAGGGTGGCCACATTCAATGACTGTGAGGAGGCGGCGAAGGAGCTGCAGGGGCAGATAGAAGAAGCCAAAGCGGACTTGAGGAAAAAGGGCTTAAAGATATAGAACTTAATGACAATGTAGAAACTTTGAGAGACTGAAAGGGATGCGTGAACTACTTTCACACACAAACTAGTGTCTGCACTTGTGATGGGAGTCACTCGAGTTATTTTTGTTTAGGATGTGCTAAATGTGTGAATTTTCTTTATTTTTACCCTCAGGAGTCATGATCTGAAAACCACTCGTAATGACCCTCCATGCAATAAAGCAGAATTTGTTTGATATTGTGCATCAGGAAACAAAGAAATTAACAGCATGATGGGCGACTTTTTGATTACTCTTAAAGTGACAACACAGCAGTTTGTACCTGGTAAAAATCCTCATCATTCTCACCTTTAAATACCCGTTTCATGAAGTAACTGAACTATTTATGGCAGCACCAGTTTCTGCCTGAAACCAGTTTGTGGCAGGTGGTTTTAGCGCACCACAAACTAGACACAAAGAAGCCAAACTGCGAACACACACACATGGCGCTGTCTTTGGTTGCAAACTACAAACAGTTAAACACCACCTGGGAGTCGCTGCTCGGCTATCATCTGTAACAAGTTGCCGGTGACTGAAATGCCAACAAATGAAAAATAAAAAAGGTCACACTGGAACAATCTCACTTACGCCTGTTACTACTGGGATATCTCAGATGCTTTCAATCTGTGTCAAATCCAAAATAGTACCACACAGTGTGGAGCTTGTTGTTTGTGTGTGTCTGGAGATTGTTGCCTGTCTGTAAAGATGGACTAGATTTTATCTGTAAAGAAGAGAACATTCCATTGTCCAATTTCAGACTTGTGCCCTGTGGCTTTTGCTGATTGCTTAATTAAATTGGAGTCTATTTTTCTTCAGTTTTCCTGCCTTCACATGTGTGTTTGTGGGTTTTCGGGGTTCTGATAGGGCCAAGAGGTCTGCCAGTATGTGCATGAGTGCTTGCATATATGATACATTCCTTCCTCCTGCATAATCCACATGGCCCTGGGCCCTTATATCCACTCATCAATGCTTCCTCTGTTCAAGACAAAGATCTCTTTTGTCCCATTTTGTAGTTGACGACATAAAATATACATTATACAGCATTTTCTTCCCTCATAGAGGTTTGCTCCAATCAGACAATGTAAGCTAAGTATGTAGCTCTGAACTAATCTGATGCTGGCGAGCTCACTTCTTTTGTGCGAGCCTTAAAAGGCTGCCTCTGCTCATTTTCAGTGAGTACCCCGCTGGGCATAAACAAAGCATAGCCTGGCCAAAGGCATCATTATGGGGTTTCAAAAGCTCCCATAACTTCAGAACAAATGCAAAAGAGTTGGCAACTCTGTGTGCAAGCTCTGCCTGTTGTGTGTTGGCTGCAGCCCCATCATGCCTTGCAACGTCACCCCCCATGAATGTCTGCAAGCTGTTGCAAGAGCAGACTGGATGAAAGGCAACCTGTTATTTACCAGCAAATCTTCTACTTTGGCAATTACACCAAAGGCTTCCCTTGGTAGGCAGTTATGTTCTTACTCGCAACCACATGTGAAATAGTTAATCGCTTTTTCTTTGTCATCATTCTCCCCAAATCTAACTTTGAAGAAAATCCATCTGTTCATTTTTATTCTGCAGGCTATCAGAAAAAGAGTCGGCCGGACATCTTACAGTCTATTTACAGTGCGTGTGTACAGTTTATATATAGTACAGGCATTTCTCTGCCTTTTCTATTTAATCCCTGATGTCAAACATCACATAAGCTTCAACCCAGACTTTCCCCTTTACATGACAAAGTGTAATTAAGTGTAATCTGATGTACAGACAGATGTATCAAAAGCTGCCCCCATCAGAAACAAACATTAAGCTTTTTAAATCTCCATGCATTTCATTAGCATCACCGCTGCTGCTGCTGTTTGCAGCAGAGTGGCTGTATCCATCACAGAGGGTGCACCTGATGGAGTACAGTAACTCGAAGCACTGAGCAAAATCTATAATAATGATTGCAAAGCACTTCTGGCAGTCTGACTGCAGTCTTAGTAAGTCAAGGTTTTGGCTGACCATGACTATTTTTCCTGCCTCATAATAATTAGCTTTAATATACACAGGGTTCCTACAGGGGCTAGAAATCCTTGAAAACACTTTATTTAAATTTTTTTTATTTTAATGTGTTTTCAAAAGTAATTTGATTTCAAATAATCAGTTTGTACAAAGTTTTCATAGTTTTCAAGGTTAGGAATATGTTTACATTAAAATATACTTATTACTCGGGTACAAAAAAATGTAATCATTCAAATGAAACGATCCTTTGGCTATATTCATGTGTTATCTACTGACATCTCAAATCAGATGATCAGCCTTCTGCTGATCTTTTACTCTGGAAATCTCAAAAAACATACAATCAAAAATAATGCGAACAGCCGGTTAAATAAATTAAAGTGTCAATCTACATTGATTGCTGCAGGTGAGAAATTCACTCTGTAAAATGTATTTTTCACAACAGCATTTTTTGGTTTAAGCTTCTTTGGAAGTGCTTGATTTTGACACTTTAAAAGCTGTACGAACCCTAAAAAAAGAGCTTCAGACTCCTTGAAATTTAGATAAAACAGACTTAGACACATTTTGAATCATGAAAATTAAATTGTCACCTTTAAGTAGAACGCTGTCACAAAACATTTTGGTTGTTTAACGCATCAAATTTAATGTGATGATGAATTGAACTGATCAGTATATTGTATACCTATACTGCATATACTGTAAATACGTAGTTTACCACAGATGTACGGTGCTGGAAAAGCCTGAAAATGCACCTTGAAAACATCTGACATTTGGTGGTAAGTTCATTTAGATTTTACATTTATTTACATTAGGTACTGCACTTATGTGTACATCTATTTTATGTAACTTTATACTACAACTCCGTTACATTTCAAGCAAAATATTTAACTTTTTACTCCAATATATTTAACTGACAGCTTTAGTTACTTCAAGTCAAGATTTAACATAAAAAACATGATCAATTTAAAGATAACACTTTTTAAATTAAACTTTAAACAGTATATTAAGTCATTAAAATGAGCCCTATCTTTTAAAAATAAAATGCTGCTTATATTAATGCATCAATAACAATAATCCAATAACATATTTGTAATATATATAAAACAATCTGAGTGGGTTCATTCTGCATAACAAGTACTTTTACTTTTGATACTTTAAGTACATTTTGATGCTGATACTTTTGTACTTTTACCCAAGTAAGTTTTGAATGCAGGACTTTTATTTATAGTGGAGTCTTTCTGAAGTCTGGTGTTAGTACTTTAACTTATGTAAGGGAGCTGATCAAACTTTCCCCCCACTGAGTGTAGCTCACTGTGCTAACAGCTGACCTAAACTTAACCTGAAATAATACAAAACCAAGATTCAGGTTTGAAGATGTTTAGCTGCAAATGATCTCAATTATTTATGCGTTCTTGTTTCACAAAGTGATAAAGTCTGTACAACACTTGACTCGTGTGTCAAAGTCATCTGAAATCTCTCAGTGATGTAACATGTCTGAGTGGTAACTTCAAAATCCCCTCACTTCGATTTCAATTTCTTTTCTGGTTTCAGGCCTGAGAGCCACTTATGAGCGTTTTCTGCATAATTACTTTGTCTGTTTCCGACAGGGGAGGTTTGTGACAGAGAAACGAGCTGCGAGAGCTGACAAACGTGCACAGAATGTTTCTCACTTTGTGCTCCAAAGCAGCGAGGTGAGAGTCTGATAGATTGGGCGAGGAGCTGGAGGAAACCTACTGGGGACGGAGACAGTGAGAGGGGCAGGCCGCGGGGTTGTGCCCGCATCATGGCCCCACTGAGACCTTAAGACGCTATAAAAAACATTTCTAGAGACACTCGGTGACACTGCTGGGAGCAAATCCACCCCGACAGGCTGAGAACCAAGACTGAAAAATGATAGGTTATCATTTTTCTGCACAGAAAAGACTTTTTTTTTTCTCGCCCACACATTTCACAGCAAAACCTCAAACCCATCGAGAGAGGCACAGCGAGCAATCGAGGCCCAGAGCCGAAAGAGATGGAGATCTGGGACAGATAGAGAGAAAAAAAAGGGTGAACAACAACTTTAATGAAAAGATGAGAAAGTGACAAGAGGTGGGAAAACAGGAGAGAGTGTGTGGTTTAAAGTGTGGAAGTGAGGGTGAATAAAAGAAGGAGAGTGACTAAGTGACACGGACAGGAAACCAAAGCATGAGCTGGAACAAGACGGATGATCCTGGCAGAGAGTGTGTGACAGGACTTTTTCGGGAAGAGGAGACCACACCCCGACCGCCAGCCATGGCTCTGGACCAACATGTGCCCTGATTGGCCCCAACATACTCTCTGTAACCAAGGTGCTTCCTTCCCATCAGCCCCGTCTGACCCTGCTGTCATCTAAAGCTTTAACAGGCACTAAAGCTGGACTCAAGCAAAAGAGGGAATAAAAGCTTCCAAACAGGCGGCAACAATAAAACATTTAATCCCAGTACATCATCGCTGAATCAAAATGATTTTCCTGAGGTTAAAAAGTCACTCATGGGTTAGGCCTATTGTTCTTTCGCTGCTCGTAAACAGCTGCTTTGATACTTACAGGACACCAGGTTCCCATTGGAGGGCAGCATGGAAGCTTATAAATGCCACAAATAGCTACAATAACATTAGGTAACCTCCCAGAGGCCCTGTGAGGCAGATACTCCTGGCTCTTCCGAGTGGTAACATACGCTAGCGGGCAGACAGGGACCGGCCGTCATGAGTCCCGCTGATACTGAGGCATGACTCAGTCCAGAGATGCAGAGACAGACCAGCTGGTCATGCCAAACCTGCTCTGAATTGTGGATTTTTCTCGCTGCGCCTCGTGGCCTCCTCCCAGGGTTTAGCTGCACACCGGCTCAGCTCTCACTCGCTTACACGCTGACGGCAGATAAATTGATAAATAGCTTTTTATTTTTTTGGGAAATGTTTGATTTTGCCCCAATTTTGTGCATCCAATGTTTTGCTTCTGCATGATATTCACAGAGCTAAGCATTATTTTATCTGTTTTATGCATGTTTTCCTTTTTCTATCTCTTGTTTTATTTGGATTTTGTTTCAATTATCTTTTTTTTTTTCTCTTTTAATTTGAAGTGGGTTGGGAAGAGTTATTGGGATGTTTTTTGGAAGACATTCAGGCTCAGGTTAAGGTTACCGTCTTCTTTCCATACACATTGTGTAAATCTAACTTTTTCAATACCTGTTAATAAGATGACCTGATACTTTGTATATGTTTTCCAATACCGCCTGTCAACTGAAAACACAATAAAAAAGATTTAAAAAAGAAAAAAAGAAGTACTACAGCCATGCTAGTGGCTATTCATGGCTTTATGTGTTTGTTTGTTTTATGTTTAAGATGAATTACTTTATTAATCCCACAATGGAGAAATTCAACGTCTGCAAGTGAATTTATGTTGCCTGAAATGCCTGACCTTCACTTTACCGACTTGTATCTGTGCAAAGTTTGTCACTAAAGGTGTTTTCACATCCCTCCGCTGAAGAGGATGATGTCTGAACATTTTTCTAAAATAAAAACATTAGAAATGTTCGCTAGCTGGGCGAGCTAGATTTGGTTCGTCACAACTTTTAAAGCCAGTCGCTGTTTAATATGCAAAACACAGAAAAGAGCCCCAAAACATCCAGTCCAGAGCGAAACAAAGAGCGAAAACACATGTAACATGTAGCAGATTTGACTTTTCACAACCACTAACACTGCGTGTTACAAGCTAGCAAACAACGTCAATAAATAAAAGATGCAAACTACACTTACCATTATGATAAATCTGCCAGTTGCAGGTTTTGGTGAAGCTGTGTGAAGCTGGTTTAGTTGTAAGCTGCTGTTTTGTGTTTGAAGCGCCATCTTTTAGTTTTTAAAACATTTTTGCAACCTTTGCTCGAGCCTGAACGCACCACGGGTGTTACCGGTAAATTTAAAAAGTAAAAAAAAAACAGCAAGGGTCACGTGACCTGGGTCACATGGCAAAACTCAAAGACTTAAAACTTTATTTATAGCGGAGTTAATACCAGTCAGAAAATAAAATAAAATGAAATTAATAAAGGTCTGTAACAGAAATATTCAATCACAAAAGGAAATTAATTTATGAATAATGACAATGTGTGGATCCTCACAGGGTCCTGCACTGTGAAAATACTAATAATGAATCACCAGCTGAAACAAACAGGAATAATTCAATATAACAGCATTAAATACTATATTAAATACTGTGAGATAAGTATAGTGATCGGATACTATGACAGAAATAATCCAGTAGTTTGTTACAACAACATGTACCTCAAAGGCAGCATCTGCAGCAGGATAAAGAAACCTTTTTGTTAGAGTTTGGCTGCTGTTAAATCCAAACAAAGGCAGCTGGAAGTGAAGCCCACTGACATCCATCTCTCAGAGTGAACCACATGAAACATTTGCAGTTACATTTATATTGATTTTACCCTGTATCATTTTATACCTTAATACAAAATAGCTTGTTTGTTTCTCTTGTATCGTACTAAAACAGAAAAAAGGAGGAGATAGGAACTTTCTGGCTGCCTGGATAGGAAATATAGTAACAGTTTGGGAAATGGGAGAAAAATCGTCTTCATCATGCAGCGGACATTTTTCCTTTTTCACCAAGAGTCCTTGAGGATCCTGGGAATACTTACAGAGCAGATGTTGTAAAACAATCCTCTGGGTATGGATGTAATGTAAAGGTAACACATGAGAGGCTGGATTTAATACACGTTGCCTTGAAGCATTTCTCTGCTCTTTAATCATATCCTCCACATTCAGAGCTCGTGATTCATGGTGTCCTTGCTGCTGCTGCTTGTAATGCACCTGATCTATGTATTTGAGCTTTTAAACCTTGTTTTCTACGTTTGTTCCGGTTATCTCCTGAACGCCCTTAACATTTACTACAGCGTTAAAAGATTTCCCACTTGTTGTTCACATTTACTCAAGCTGGTGCGCCGAACGAGTGAGCAAATAAAAAGGATTGTCTCCTCTTGACGAGCCTCCACTCTTCTTTGGGGTCAGGCGGTTAAGGGGCCTGTCCGCCAGCACTAATTTATGGCCATCCCTTTGAAAACATTGGGGAGTTGTGAGGCGGTGGCACCAGTTTTTGGTGCTACAGCTGTTTTTACTGTCACGGCCGTAAAGCTCCCCTGGGAAGGGAGAGACGAGAGCAGGAGAGACGAGAACAATTGCTTGTCATGCAACTTGCAGACGAGCAAAGTATCATGGCTGGAGAGGGGGGGAGCAGCGTGTGTGTGTGTGTGTGTGTGTGTGTATCAGGAGGGGGGTGTTGTTGCTCCGCGTGGAGGCTCGCCAGAAGGTCGAGATAAAGATAATAAAGGGATCACACCTGTGTGTTTAGTATTCATGCCAAAAGGCAGCCTTAATGATAATGATACACTATCCCTCTCCTTGTTTTCACTTTGTCTCTCTATTGTCGCTGGTCGCCGGCCACCTTGGACTTGATTCAACTCCTGTCACATTAGTGTGTGTGAGCCATTATCTGAGCTTTTGGCTCCTTCTGTGCAGATCTTTCAGGAGTAATCAGAAGTCAAAATGGGCTGGGTTTCCTCAAAGCTTTTTAGCACCAAAATCACCTCAGTTCAAAGAGGGAAACGGATCCTTAATTTAGGAGGATTCTGGGAATTTCTTCTTTTTTTTCTTGAAAAACCTTTACCCAAAATAATGTGAAGCTGTTGTTGTTAGCAGCTGTCTGCGGCTGTACTCAGGCACCGTTAACATAATGATGCTAAGCAGGTTTATTGTTTACCAATTTTCACATCTTAGTTTAGCATCTTAGCACGTTACTGTGGCAGAGGTGGAAGCAAATCAATGTTTAGCAAGTCGTAAATAAGTATCAAGTCTGTGCTCTAAACTCAGCTAAAGTTGAGAATAAGTTCCTAAACTCTGAGTATCAAGTCCTAAACAACTCATAATTTCTCTTCAACAGAGGTAATGCAATATATAGAGCAGTAACATAGCATAAATGCTTTTTAAAACTTGTGTTTATTTAATTAAACACCTTCAACGTGTTAAAATTTGTGTCTGAACTTAATCATAAAAAGTATTTTAAAGTCAAAAGGCTTACGTCCAAGTGAAGTTATTCCTTGTTCCAAGTAGAGTTAAAAGTCTTTTTGATGTTGGTAAGTTTAGTCTAAAGTAATCGAATTTGTGAGTCGAGAGTAACTTAGTCTCAGTCATGTGACTCAAATGTGCACCTGAGGCTGATGGGAATGTCATTAGTTTTGCAGGTATATCATAAATCAATAACATAAGTTAGAATTTCAACCTGATGATGGTGGTAGATGGAAAGTTAAATGCATATCAGTTATTAACATTATCCAGGAGGGAGAATATGAATATCTGAGGCAAATTTAAAGGCAGTCCGTCCAACAGTTGTTGACACATTTTAGTCAAAACCACAAAAACGGATCAAAATTCAGTTTTTCAAAGCCAAATTTAAGCAAACTATTTCATATTCATCCAACTTCTTTGATTCTTATAATCAGTCTGTGTCCGTCTATCGCAGTTTGTTTGCTGCTGTAACACAACAATTTCTCTTACTGGATTAATAAAATATCTATTTTGCTTCACCACATTAAATTGGATAATACTGTGCATCTAAGTAACCAAAATCATGTTTTGTAGGTGGGTGAAAAATTCCATAAAACAAAAGTTTCATGTTCCATATATAACCTCAATTTCAAGCTGTTTCAAACCTTGAAAACATTAAAATTCAAGTGTTTTCAAGGATTTCCAGCCCGCGTAGAAACCGTGAACACGCCATCCAAACAACCGAGCCAGCCAGGTCTAAAAATAACCCCAAGAACACGGTTCTGGTTTTCCAAAAATATCTTTTTTTTTATTTCAAATGGAATTTTCACATTTAGCATATTTATCAAACAGGTCTTTTTATATAATCTTCTATATATATATTTATATATTTATACATTTTATACAGTTTTCTTACTTACACATGTACAAAATCAGGTAACAAGAATTCAGATAAAAAAAGGACTGACTTCAATGCTAGTCATACACTGTTGTGCTTTGTTGATCGAGCCAGCGTGTCAGGTGGAGATCGGTGTGACGCCGCGTCCCGTCTGGTGACTTTAACGATTCCAAATCATCCGAAACTGTGATCGTATTTCTGAAAGCCTGAATGAATTAACTTTGTGTTTAGAAGTTTAACCTTGTGTTGAAAACATGAGGGAAAGCACCATGAAACACAGAGTGGGTCCTGCAGTGAAAGATTTGATACCAGCACTTTTTATGTCAGGCGGTTTAAACCGAAACAGCGGCAAGATGCAAAAAACAGAGAAGTCCCGCCTCTCTGCGGTACGCACACACACACACAACGTCTCAGTGTTTGCTTTTGGCAGAAAAACATTTTGTCTCATCACTCTTTCAATCAATCAATCAATCGCTCTCGCTTCGTACGCTCACATTTTCTCTTTCACACGACTCTACAAGGAGAGAGAGGAAAAAAAACTCCCCGTTGCCAACAGTAAACATGTTCGTGAGCACATGGTATATACAGTAAAACTCAGCTGCAAATGTCATAAATTATCTTCACAGAATGTACACGTAACACAGTTCAATGTAGTGTGTTTATGTCGTCTGATGTCAGTGTGTGTGTGTGTGTGTGTGTGTGTGTAACACTGTCATGGAGTGTGTGTGTGTGTGTGTGTCTGTACTGTGCAGTATTAGTGCTACAGTATATAAGCACATGGTCGCAAAGGAATGGTAGTCATGAGACGTGACTGCCCCCGTGTCTGTCAATGCTACATTTAGAGAAAGTAATCACTTGGGACATCAATGCCACTCAATACCGTTACGATAACAATACAACAAGTAGTACACGATACTCAAGGGTGGAATAGTGTACAAGTTGGAGAGATGACTGATCTTTGGCTCAAAAGGTAAGAGATGACTTTTCCATTGAATGTGGATTTATCTCATTTAAATTTATAGAATTCAAAGTTGTTGTCTTTGCTCCCGATTGTTCTTCGGCCACTTGAAGTTCCTCGTCGACGTCTTCATATTTTCTTCCGGGTTATCATCCAAAAAGTTCAGGAGAGAGCCCTAAAAAAATACAAATTAAAGGAGAGCTTGGTCTTTCCAAGAAAAGAAAAAAAAAATACTGTCACCTATTGAAAAATAAGACAAAGCAGACATACTTTGTCTCAAACGCTCGGCGCACGGAGTGCAAAGCGAGTCCGTCTGTACTTTACAAGCTTCAAAAGTCTCTCCCCGTGGCCAGCACTGGGCGTGGAAAACTGTCTTTTTGAGTCAGTGGTTTCATCCCCACGGACTGTCTTCATTGTAGTCCCTGAAGAAAAATGTCTGCTCACAGCAGTCCTTTCATGTGCTCTCAGTGCAACAATAGCAGTAATGAAAACGGGGCGAGCAGTGAGAGGACTGAGAGGGACGTCGTCGTCGCCGTCACCGCCGCTCCTGACCGCACGCTCTTCTGGACTTCTGGCAGGTTTACCACTGGGTCATCTGCTTGAAGGGGGGAAAGATAAAGAAGACACATTAGCACCACATATTTACACCCCGACGTAATCCTGAATGCGCCTGGATTGTTTTAAGGTCAGGGATAATTAGAAAGGACGCAGGGTTGGTCAACATACCTGCAGGCAGTCTGTTGGACGGGTTGTGAACCCCACCCCCACCCCCAGCTCCAGCTCCAGCCCCACCTGGGCCTCCTTTAGCCACTCTGGCCTCTTGAGAGCCTGAGAGAAAAAGAAAAAAGCCATCAATTACTCTGCTTGGGTGTCGCTATAGCCTGAGACGACCATCAGAAGCAACTGCTCTCCTTATAGCCAGGAGGGAGGTT
This sequence comes from Serranus cabrilla, assembly GCA_903364295.1. Classification (NCBI taxonomy): domain Eukaryota; kingdom Metazoa; phylum Chordata; class Actinopteri; order Perciformes; family Serranidae; genus Serranus; species Serranus cabrilla. The sequence continues at coordinate 497,366 of CAFUXE010000007.1, read as the reverse complement.
AAACTCACCGTCAGCAGCTACCACATCCACCTTGAGCCTGAGGCACTCCTGTCCGTGGTGGTGCAAAGGTTTGGCTGTCGGGGAAAAAACAACACAGGCGTTAACATCCAAACTAATGCACTTATCCTCCACTGGCCCCTTAATTCACCTTCATGCATGCGCCCACACACACACACACACACTTGGCAGCAGACAGACACTGGGACAGAAGCTTAGGAGGCCATCTGTGACCAGGCGGACTGTGTCTTGTCCTGCAGTTTATCTAATTACAGCCATGGTCAGGGTGACAACACTGCTTGCTCTTTGTGGTGACACTCTAGCAGGGTAAGTATTGTATAAACTTGGCAAACTGAGCCGACACCCCAGTTAATGTCTATGTCAAGCTTAACAGAGCCGGCCACAAGCTCCTGCACATCACAGTTAGTAGAAAAACAGCAAAAGGACAGAACTTTTCCTTCAGTCTGTGAATCTAACACCAAGCTGAAATGTCTCAACAACTTTTTAAATTGCCGCGATTTCCCGATGTGGTCCAAAATAAACTACATTTTGAATCGGCTGCCATCAAAATTGGTAAAAAAAATTTGCTTCCCCCCTCAAGATAAAGTGTAATATTTTGGTGGTTGCTTACTTTTTTATCATCGTCATCACCAGGTTCAATTATTATTTGGGTTGACATTCCATCAGTCTCAGCTCTACTTTGCATTAAGTGCTTATTAGCAAATGTTAGCATGCTAGCATGTTAAACTGAGGCTGAACATGAGAAACATTCAAATGTTGAAATCATTGTTGTGAGCATAATAAAAGTGAATAAGAGTAGAACCGACATTAGCATTTTTATTTCCATTTGTACCATTGCCATTTCAATTACTGTTGACATCTGTATAAACTTCCTTAGCGACAGATGACAGCAGTGCTAGCTAGCATGCTAGCCAACTGTCTCTGGAGCTGCTGGCACACTATATAGCCCCATAGGTGTGTCACCGTAACAAAAAAAAGTTTGACATTTTGTGAGAAACCAGCCAAATGAAAATGAAAAATCGTGCTATGTCTCTTCTACTGTTATCTTATTTCTATGATTATCATGTTAGCATTTAGCTCAAAGCACTGCTGTATCCGACTTTAGCCTCACAGAGGAGCGCTCTGCATTAAACTGTTAGTAATAATATTAGAAAATAAGAAACAAATAAAGCTTTATTGGCACTTACAGATATAATAGTAGCTTTCTCCTTGGCGGAACTCCTTTCCCAGAGTAAACGGAGTAAAACGCTGGAACTTTTCCGAGAACTTCTCCGGGGCGTGAGGAGCAAACGGATGGCCGCACTCCCAACGCATCTGGTCGTATGACTGGGGCTTGCAGGACTCGTAGTCCTCCCGCTCCACCATGTAGAGCACATATCGTTCAGCATCCAGCAATGGCACCTCGCCCTGAGGGTAGTGTGGGCAGACGATGTCCAGGTAGTCATTGAGCTTCACCTCCACGGTGTAGTCGTCCCATAGAAACCTGCGGGGAGACGGCAGAGGAGGACGGTTATGCAAGTGGCGGGAGACTGATAACCGTGGTTATAGCATCGGAGCGGTAATAAATATAAGCCTCAAAAACCTGTGATTATATATTGATCGGCTAGACGCCGGTGTACAACAGGGAAATCAGAGGAAAGACTGAGAGGCCTGGGAATGAGAGATAGAGAGAAGGGGGAAAGGGAGAGTTTGTGTGCGAGGAAATGTGTGCGTGTTGGAGTGGAATGAAGAGGGAAAATGCAATAAGGGGAAGAATGATCTGCAGAGAGCATGTGCATAAATATGGATGAACGTGAGGCCAGCAATGCTGCTGCTGCTGCGGTGTGGAGAGTTAGCACCGAGTGCATTGATCCCACGTCCCCCAGGAGCTGAATGATGTTTACAGAGAAACATTAGCAGTCAGTTAGCCCGTCAAGACAGGAGATGAGTATCGACATCTGCAGGGCTACACACAGAAACACCCGCGAGATAAAGAGGCAGAATGCATGATGACAGATTCACTTTAACAGACGCACACCTGAGTTTACTTAAGATAGGGATAAAAATAAAGGTCACACATGTTTTGGGCCATTCATTAGGGTCAGAGACACAGGCGGACACATACGAAATGAGCCTGGTGACGGCTTGTAACTGTCTCCCACCACACTCCCTCTCATTACAAATACAGTCAGACTGTCTGCCTCCCCTGCATCCCTCCCTTCACTCCTCCACCCGCTCCACCCTCTTTACGATGGTCTTCAAGTAAACATCCCTCCTCTCCCCTTGGACGCGGGTCAAAGCACTCGCAGGAACTTTTTAACCTGCTTCAAATGTCCCCAAAACTATGATAAAACATTACAGAAAAACTACTTGGTGTACTCCGAGGGAGTTTAAATTGGCCTTATCTCGACTACCCACGATTCCTTCTCCCCCTCCTTGGATTTTCTTTCAGAGATATTATGAGTTTATCTCCGGGGAATTGTCACTAAAGGTATTTCAGCTTTGTCCCCTTCCCCCTGACTGAGCGGCTGCTCCGGGGGCGGCTCACAGCTAATGCTCTCTTCTCAGCCAAAGCCATCTATCACCGGCCTGGAGCTGGAGCTGGCCGCAAGCAACACACACA